>JBCEWB010175637.1:0-44991 GCA_039654565.1 Peronia peronii
TGCTTTGTTTTTTGTTTTTTCCCCCCCCCCCCCCCCCCCCACCCCAAGTACTGCGCTTTTTTCCATTTGTACTTTTGTAATAGACACTGCAAGGCACATATACATATATTTCCTTAGCTAATTTGGTTCTCTTTCCAAGCTATTTGGAGGTGCCACCACGCCAGCGATTGCGTAACAGTTTCATTAGTTTGAGTGTCATTCCTTCTTTCCGAAAATGTAACAAAATATTCTTTATATTATCGACTCTTCACTTCACATTTTGTTTTATCCAACATTGATAAACTGTGTGAGGAATTCGATTCTCACAAAAGCATACAAACAAAAATAATAGATGTCTTTTATTTTTAATGCCCATCTCACTTTTACAGTACAGATTCCTATGTCCAGTTTTTTCGGAGAAAGAACGAAAAGAAAAAAAAAAATCAGGTTCCGTATGTATATCAACACATTAAAGAAATTTAAAACCGCAAAGTGCAGTCTGGAATCATTTCAAGAGAGGAAAGAATGCACCTTGCCCAGGTAAAAAGAAAAAAGTTTAAAATTGACTTAGCATATCTCTTTTCCTGACGATTTTATAAAAGCATGCGATGAAACTCAAGGCAGTCGCTCTTGGTAAAGAAAGGATTAGGAAAGAAAGAGAGAAAGAAGGAAAACAAAAGAAAGAAAAAAGAGAAAAAGAAATAAGAAGAGAGAAAGATAGAAGAAAAGAAAGGAAGAGAAAGAAAGAAAGAGGGAAAGATAGAATGAAAGAAAGAAAGAGGAAGAAAGAAAGGAAAGATAGGAAGAGGAAGAAGGAAAGAACGAAAGAAAGAACAACAAAATAAATTTGAAAAAAGCAAGAAAGAAAGAGAGAAAGATAGAAGGACAGAGAGAAAGAGGAAGAAAAAAGAAAGAGAGAAAGAAAGAGAGAAAAAAGAAAAAAGAAAGATAGAAAAAAAAGAGAAGGACATCCATTTTGTGCATGAGGATATGCTCAGTGACCCAACAATAAGAACAAGCAAGTGAATGTCTACAAATATTAACATCAAACTCGTGAGTTCAGAAGAAACTACACAGTGTATAACCAAAGTTATTTTTCACAATCATTTTTAATTAATGGCATTTCGCAAGGTTTAAAACAGAACAAAACTTTAATATTGGAATTAAGAGTCTGAAGAATAAATTACATAGATGACTCATCCGAAGAAGCCAGTTACAACTGAAATAAAATCCGGATATAAGCAGGTTTTAACACATGCTATATACATCTGTGCCTCGCTGGATATATAAATTCTTCTTAATCTATAAATAATATGTTCACCGATTAAAAACTGACAATGAAATAATACATATCATACAATCGCATGGAAAAAATTGCATTATCATGAAGATCTTGGTAGTGGTGATAATGATGACAAATGTGTTATGACGATGATGATGATGATGATGATGATGATGATGATTTATTGCCCTGAAGAAGCCTCAACAAGGCTCCAAACTTTGGCCAGTGATATCAGTTATTAAATTTTTACCACATTAAGTTCTACACAATTATTGTTTGTTTATTTTGGTGTCATTTGGTTAGTCGCTGTTAGATAGTCCGTCTTAGATTTTTTAGACATTTCTATACAACAATGATGACGATGACTTTTCTTTCCATATTTTGTATTTATTTCTGTTCCTTTGAATGAGAATCAAGTAGGGATTTTAAGTAGAAATTTGAGCGTCATCAATATTTTCTTGTTTTGGTATAATTATATATTTTAGCCAAGCTGTTATTTGTTTATGCACTGATGTTAAAAGTTTATTCCTGGTTGGCACTCTTTGCCTCAATATCCATTCTCGTAAATGATGATGATGATGAGGGTGTGGAGAGGGAAATTAATTATCCTATTGTTGTTTAAGACATCACGGTCAATGAAAAAATGTCCACTACGTCGCAGCCAATGAGTATTCACAGAAAATAGTCCGGAACTACTTTCTGTATTCCATCGCCAACGTGATTTTTAGCATGATCAAACGTTGACAGTCTGCAGTTTCCTTTATCATCCACTTCCATGAGAGCGGCCAGATTTCCTGCCCGGTAGCAGTAGTTTGGCGCGCTGAAGACGGTGAGAACTTGTCGTCCGTGACACCAGTTGTATCCCTCCATCACCATCTGATGTGCTCGAGACACCAGCGTCAGGCCATTCGTATGATTGAAAATTTCAGAAACATCCTCTCCGAAATTGAAACCAGCCCCTCGGGGTGAAATAGACCACCCACATCTATCCTCTGGATCTGACCACAAAAGGTCACACATTGGGCCGTCGTGGGGTATCTCTTGAATTCTGTCAAGGGTCCGGATATGGTCGAGTGTGTCGATAGATGGAGACAATCCCCCGTGCAGGCAGAAGACGCTGTCGTTGATTATTGCAGTTAGCGGGAGATAATCGAAGAGATCGGTGAAGTATTTCCACACGTTGGGGTTGCCGTACTTGCGTAGACATTCATCGTAAAAGCCGTAGACTTGCGTGCTCATGCGACACTCGTGATTGCCACGTAAGATGGTGATTCGGTCCCTGTGTCGGATCTGAGGAAAATGCCGATAAAAAAAATTGATTAGAAAATGCCACTTGTGAAACGGTGATCAAGAAAACAAACATACTAACAAAAACATCGATTTGAGTAAATAAAATGGCTGAAATTGTTGACCTAGGCCTTAAGTTGTGATAAATTTGGGAAGAGGGTGGGATGGGAGGGGGGGGGGGGTTGAGCGGAGATGCATAACGAACAAAATACATGCAAATTATCAAATTGCCAAGAGCCTCGAGAAGCAATTCACATTCACCTATGCCTTGACTTCTGCCGATCACGAAGAGGCGCCTTTGAAGATGGGGCTACCAATTCCTTCCAGTAGTTCCTGCCGGCTCTATCTTCCAGTGCTGTTTGAGAATCAGCAAATGTCATTCCTGTTCACCTCGAATCTTGTCCTCCCTTGTCCTCCTCGTCTACCGCCGCCTCTGACTGTGTCTTGTAAGACGTTTTATTTGCGGGCCTGACGATTGGAACCTATGGCCGTACCATGTTTTCGTCTCTTCACTATAAGTGAGGAGAAGCGAGTGAGTTAACATCTTGCATGACTTGCATTGTCATTTGAAATAATTATTTAGGCTGTCAACTACTAATCAGTAATATCAGAATTTACCTACATAGTCTTTTTTTTTTTTAAGCAGAACTTTTTTAATATTTAATAGTAGATAGGCATTTTGTTTTCCATAGTATGACACCCCTCGTTTCATCGTCCACCCTCATCATTCTTTTATTGTTGTTCAAACGTAGAAGATACTAAAGTGTAGGTTACTGTACAGACACAAGCTGATGTATTTCAGGCTTAAAATATGGCGGCTGTTTTCGTTGAATTTAGGAATCAAACCTTGGCCACGCAGCATTCCAAAGACTTGTCTATTAAAACCGCCGTGTTGGCTCTTTGAATTGTATTGCTTTTGGGAGATTAAGTACACACGAATAGACTACCTAGAGATACCGATGAAAAGCGGTTACACATTGCTGCAGAACACGACAAGATTGAGACCATGTTCGTATGAAGAGGCAATAATCCTTCTTTCAAAGCTTTAAGAATTCAAAACTGACTAGATCTACATACGTCGTCATCGTTGGCTAGTTTTACCTACATAGCTGCTGGGCGCCAAAGAAAATGTCTTGCTGCATTCAAAAGAAGACGCTTTTTACGTCATTCAGAGAACGTCGTTCTATTTTTTGGGGGCGGAATCGATGTCAAGTCCCAGTTGCTGCTCCCTTGCTTTAATACATATTCAATTTCGTGTGCTCCAATGCACTTATCCAAAACCTGTGCCGAAAAGGTATAACGGTCGATTGCAATATCGTTTATTCTAATACTCAGCTTAGAAACTGAACTTCAGAATGTAACGTGTTAAATGGTCTGCAGTGTTATAAATTGAATTCACCGATAGGTTAATGGAAATAGCACATAGATTAGACATAACAAACAAACAAATGACAAAGAACAGTCGCACTTGTCGCTTTTGAAAACATCACCAAACTTAAGTTGCTGCTACCTATTTTACTAGCTCTGCTCAGAAGTGGGAATTACAGTGAAAAGTAAAATTAGCGAAGAAAAGTGAATGCATTATAATGAAGGTGTTTAAGTATATTTTTGATGCACCTGTTAAAATTACGCTTGTACTGAAAGGAAATCTGGCAAATGCTCAGAAATTATGGGTGAGATGAATAATATGTATTATTACGTGTAATACAGTGCATCATCAACATTAAAAACCTATCACGTATCTTCAGTTTTTACCTGAAATTTAGTAAACTCAACAAACAAACAAACAAACATACAAAAAGCTTAACAATGACATAATACGATGAAAAACACTTTGGCGCTTTGACATATAAATATGGACTTGGTGAATGAAAATGGTCCTCAATAGCATATCATACTGACTTAGTGAATTCGTAATATTAAAAACTTCATATCTCTGCCCTTTAAATAGCAAGGGACATAACTGAGGTAAAGCAGACGTGAACGGAGTTGGAATGTGTCATGGCCGCCGTTTATGGGGTCACTGCATATTATTATCAGATTTGAGGAAGAACGAGGTGAAAAGGGGAAGGGATGTGGGGGGGGGGGGGGTGGAAGGGAGGGGGGGGGGGAGTAATGGAAAACTAGAAGGATGGAGGAGATGTGGTCAGTTTTTGTTTACCTTCTCTTGGAAATTCTTTTGCAACTTAATATAGTTGACATGTAACATGTTAACAGCATCAACAACATTTTTTTCAAACGAAACGAATGCATTTATTTATATCTTTTATCTTCAAAAGTAGGTAAATTGAAAACATTTTTTAATGGAAAAAACAACAACAACAACAACAACAACAACAACAACAACAACAAAACAAAAACAAACAAAAAAAGTACACGAAAAAAAAATTCCCATATCAATGGAGAAATTACATCTGGTGTGGGAAAAGTTATACGGAGATATTATACAGGAATATCGGGCATAAATGTACTCACCTTCAGAGCAATCAGCAGAGAGACGGACTCCACAGAATGGTAGCCTCTATCCACATAGTCTCCCATGAACAGGTAGTTGGTGTCCGGCAGATTCCCTCCCACTTTGAACAGTTCCATTAGGTCATAGAACTGACCGTGGATGTCCCCACATACTGTGACCGGAGTGCTGACCGGCTGGACATTGGACTCCTGTGAGAATATCTCCTTAGCCTTCTCGCACATGGCCTTGACCTGTTCCTCCGGAAGTACTTTGCATTCGTTCAACTGCTCTATCCATTGGTCTGCGTCCTTAAAGGATGCCATCATCGATTTATCTATATCCATGGTAACGGTTTCAAACTGCTAATGAACACACACGTTTTAGGCCTAAGTTTTTGAATAATGTTCAGAACTGTACACGAAATATGAAATCGTGAGATAATAACTCTCTTTTCACGGCTGAAAGAGCTCCACAAGTTGTCTGACGTATACAGGTATGTTGAAAGCTTCAAAACACTCAGATGAGATCAATTGATGTCTCTGGTGAACAGGATCTCTGATCGCGTTGATATGCGTCACTTCGTCAGAATTTGCCTGGATGCACTCGCTGGACGCTGGAGAAACAATTCCACGTCACAATTTGTTGTAGTTGTTGTTTAGCCCTTAACCAAGTTCCTTCTTGACCATTTAAATGTCAATTGAAAAAGTTCCAAAGTCTCAGTTCTGGATTCTTTTCTTCTCTTCAAAATTGCAGTATCTGTAGAAGATGCAAAAGAGATACCATATTAAGAGATGATACTGTGTTTATCACAACTGTCCTGGCTAAGATTCGTAACACTTGTGGGTTAACCTTTTTTTAAACTTATGCTTCAAACATAAGAATAATGAGATATCCTTTAAAATAATATTGTTTTCCTTCAACGCTGTAATTGCCAAACATATTTTTTCCATACACTTGGCTGGCCTGACACATCGGTTCTGGTTGACAAACCTCGACACATGTACTGTGATGTATATTGCCACGATCAATAAGTGCGCAAATGAATATCAATTGGCAAATATCAATTGACATACTAGACAAAATTTAAAAAAAAAAAAAGTTTGTGGCATATCACAGTTGATACTGTGCATGCAAAAACACACAGATTATGTTCTCTGCAGTTGATGCAATACTATGAAATAGTATATACACTATATACTTTTTTAAAGTAAGGTAATTTAAATTAACTTTACAAATAGGTTACCATGTTTGTCTTACGTATTTCATTACAGTGGCTCTTCAGTACACTTTTAATCTACTGGTTGTATTTGGTGAATCTGTTTTAATTAAACTGCAATTTAATTTTCGTCCGTCTTTCTGACACCTTTTGGGGTTAAATTATTTATGTTAGAAAGTTCATCTTCTCCCCGCCCCTCCCTCCTTCCCCACTCCGATGCAAATTAATTGAATTATTTATAATGTAAGGAGATACAGATAAATTTCACTTGGATCTGTCCTTTGCTTTTCTGTTTATAAATGTTTATTCACACAGTCTCCATTTGGTAGATGCCGGTCAGTTCTGTAATTATCTTATATTATTAAGCTTTCTCTATCTGCGACCAGTTAGTCCCCGCCCGTCTTTAAAGTTCTGTTTTACATTCAGCAGGCATCTGTCTGTATTAGAAATTCAGATTGACTGATACCTAGGCAAAGGTTGATGCAGTAACGAAATTGTCGAATAATGTCAATTTTTCTTGCTGTAGGGTATGCGAGGCGTCTTCCGAGTGTTTCCTTGACTTGTGACAAATTTTCACTGGCTTATGCTTCGACCGAACGCCTTTTTATATACTACGAACTTGCCCTTCGACCTCTGTCCTCTTTCCGTAAACTGTGAAACTAAAGCCGCATAATATAGGACCTTAGACGTCCTGCATATAAGGTCTCTCTTGTCGTGTCGTGAAGCAAACGTAACGTCAAAGTTTTGCCTGAGTCATCTTTGTCACGCGCGGTGTCCCGGTAAAGACCCAGTTAGTCACACACTATTTTTAGACTTATTATCTATGTCCTAGTGGGCACCGTGCCAAGCCAGCACGGTAAGGGACAGATCAGCTAGATCCGTTTGCTTACACAGAATTCGACATGTTTGTGTTTGTTGTATTGCCGTTGTCGTGCGCATAAAACTAACCTCTCATCAACACTGCAGTTAGAAGCATATCATAGATATAACTTATAACGTAGGGCTTAGTTATAACATATTTGACACCTTTGCCGCAAAGCTCCTCCACTTGCTGCAAAGTGAATTTTATCACGCAATGTCTGACAACTTAACTAAACCGGCTTCAAACAAGATCCTTTTCACAACACATCACAAAAGCACAATAGACAAAATTCACGCTCCAGCAAATCTGAACATGCTGAATACATGAGGAGCCATTAAAAAAAAACGTGCCTTACCAAAAACAAAACAAAACTTCAAAACGAATATTGTTAATCATTTGTTATAGAGGGAAAAAAAGGAAAAAAAGAAACGGTATTTCAACTATTGAGACACGGAATGTGCCTTACTGATGAACAGTTCATTTTACCTTCCATCCATTGAACAAACGGTCACGATGTGGTAAGAAAGAGACAAAGAATAGGTCTATAAATATGATCACATCCTGAAAACCATCCTTTTCGAGAAACCTCCCTATAGGCAAAAGCTTAAGACTAGACCTTTGGTTTACCGTTTTATGATCCGGAACAAAATGGCCGTCTCTATGTATCCTTACCAGCAAGAGATAACAGCCTGACGTATATACAGCACTGTGTCTGGAAGGCAAATGTCCTGGAAAGCAGCCCAAGACTCCAGGCATTGGGTCTTCAGCATGGAAAAGTCAGGCATAGTTTGCAGCGAATTCATTGAGGTCAACAAAGTCGCATTATCAGATAGCATGCGTTATCATACTGACCTTTCGTTTACCCTTCAAACCTCTGTCCGTCATGGACCTTCGTGTTGGTCTTTTGTCCGTCTGTCTATGCATATATGACACTAAACATCATACAGGTGTAATTTCTCAAATGATTGACTGAAATTGGTGAAATATTTGAGGAATTTATATTTTCATAAGAAACCATGTAATATATAGGAAAAAAAAAAAGGAAATGAAAAGAGAGAAAAATGCGTCTCTCGTCTTTTTTGGATACTCCTAGTGGTAGTTACAGTTCTCTTTCCCTTCCTTGTCTTCTGTCGTTCCACGCATAGCAACATCAGCAATAGACAGATACACTGCTGGTTTTAAATGCTGAGATTACATAGTTAACGACCTTTTGCTATTTATGTCATCCATTTTCTAAATATGAATATATTTTTTTCTTCAGTTCATGTGACAAACATATTTGTTCGGTATCTGCGGAGTGGAAGAATATACTCAGTTTTTTTTCTGTTTCCTCATTTTCCCCCTCCTGTATACTTTTACAACGGTGTTGTTGTCTTCGAATGCTTATATTAAACTGTATCTATGTTTGAAACTGTGTCCTTATTGTTTCCTAAAGTGAGCATGGACTGGAAATAGTTTACTGATGAATTCATCAGTTCTAATCTTACTTTGTTTGGATCATGTATTAATACCTGAATTTACGCTTTGGTCTCTACAACAGCAATCCCCAGTGTTAATGAACTGTCTCCTCCCCAACCTGTCTCTTCATCTGCTACCCCGTAGATCTAGTGAGCCTTGTAAATACGTTTCAAGAACTCTTCAGGCCTTCTAACACGGCCTTATCAAACAGGTTATGGCTAAACTCTATGACCTATGTGCAGTTTGTAGCGATGTAGATGCACAACTGCCGGTGTTGCCCACGATAGTCTTGTCTCTGCTTTCATTTGTATGGTCCGGTAGAGTCCAGTATCATACAGGCCTACATAATGTGAGCCCTGAAGTAGGCCCAAATTGCTAAAGATTTCAAGGTTTCTAAAATCAGCAATAGGTCCCCGATCCACCTACAAAAACTAATGGAATCTACGCCAGTTTTTCAGCTAGGTCCTATTCTGTAGTTTTTATCTTGACTCGAACGCGTGTCGAGAGTACGAATCACACTGTCAATCCCCTCTGGCGTAATACCGAGCACTCAGTCCCTTGTCGTGATAACAACGGGTTGTTGTAATTGGACTAGCAAACACTATCTGATTCTATGTCAATAAATTTTATCACCTACTTGTGTGCTGCCTTATCCCGTGACGCAGTAGAGAGCCTGTAAATTATTGCGCATCACTCTGGATCCTTCCCTCCCCCCCCCCCCCCCTTTTTTTTTTTGAAAAAAGAAAAAGATAAGAAAAGAAAAAGGAATAGGGGCGGGGGGAGAGGGGCGAAGATTCTTATAATTGGTTTGCTGTTGCCAGCGCTCCAGTTCGCAGATCTGGCCACTGATATCTTAAGTTGCTAGACCTAATCATTTCAAGTGAAAGATCTCGTACAGGACATATTAGTATTACAGCCCTTAACCTATTCTGCCATTATAGTTACTTAAAAACGAAAATCTTGGATAGATCTATTTGTTGGTTGAAAAAAGTGGCAAGGAGGGGGAGAAGCGGGGAGCTCTTATGTAGACTCATTGTTGGCAGCGCTAACTCGCACACCTGGCACTGACAGTGACATCTAAGATGACAGATCTAATCACTTTGAATGGAATGAAATGATTGTGTGGCAACTGCATAACATTAGATTTATAGACAGCTTGTGGCATTCTGTGTTATTACAATCATGCCTAGATAAAACTCAGTGAAAAGGCAAGGGAACTCACGTGATGCGATCTTTTATAATCACCTCTTCAACCCACTGCTGTGCTTGATCGTTTGACTAAGGTGATACTACGATGTTGCTAATATAAACACACGTCACCGCAACATCACCACCATCAGGGTGAACCTGATTGTTATCAACGCAATGATAAAGATATGGAACTATTAAGTTGTCGGTGTCACGTGTCCTGTTATCTGTCCCGCCGGTCCCTGTCCTCACCTCCTGCAGAATTATCAACAACATTGCGAGCAAGCTACAGTATAATAGACTATCGTTATCTCTGTCATCATTGACATCTTTATGCTATGGACATCTCATCATCATTGTTATCGATCATGTTAAAGAAATCTCTTCATGCCGAACCCATCATCATTAGTCTCTTCTTTGTCCTTTTACAGAGCGATCTTGAATAGATCTAGTATTAGTTCATCCGGCTAATGACGTAGGCCTAATATAAAAATAGAAACAAACAAGAAATGTGCTAAAATGTGAACACAGAATTGAAAACATGCATTTGTGACACTCTCTGGTTCCTCCTCTTTCTCGTCCTCTGTCAATTTGGCAGTTAACTCAGTTAAACTACGCAGAAATGTCACAGGCGTTAAAATCATTACCTTCCAATATTCTCATCATCACCATCATTGACATCATCATCATCAGTTTATTTTCAGCATCATCACTATCATCATCATCATCATCACTAGTGTATGTCTTAAAATTTAAGGCGGGCTGTCTAGCGGCAACTAACTTAATACATCAGAAGAAGCAAACAACTTTCTGTAGAATTAGCTAAATATGTTAAAAACTGAGTCATCATCATCCTCCTCCTTATCATCATCATCATCATCATTATGCCCAAACCAGCAGAAACTGCTTAATAACTTACCCAGGCTGACTGAACAGCAGCATTCAAACATTGCATATGGCTCTGCTAATAATAAATATTACTAATAGAACAGTCTTTACCAATACCGTAATAATCATTGTCCTGTCAACTCTCTGCAGTGACCCCCCAGCCTCGACGCAAGCAGAACCTGAGTCAGCTACTCCTATCGAAATTGGCCAATGTTGACAGCAAAGATATCAGACAGACCATTGATGTGGAGCACCACAATGAGGGTTTGCTGATTTTGGTTTTTGTTGTTGTTTTTCTTTTCTTCTCTTTCTCTCTTTTTTCTTCCGTCCTTTCTTCTTCTTCTTCTTTTTTTTTTTTTGTTTTCGTTGTTTGTATCTTTCTCTCTCTTCCTCTCTCGTTCTCACTTTTGTCTTTTTTCTTTCTCTATGTCTTCTTTCTTCTGTCATCTTTATCGTCCGTGTATTTCTTTACAACATATTTTATTGCCCTTCAGCGCCAAATTTAATATATTTCTTCTACTGCTTTGTCTGTTATATCTATTGATATTCTATGTTCTTTTGTATTGTCTTTTTTATAGTTCACATTAATCTAAATATGTACTTACTGTACATACTTACAGAGCTTTGTCTATAGCTTTTAAAATTACATTAGTAGTTCTATTTAAAGTGTAAATAGACTCACAAGATAAGTCAGTACTGTCTGCAGATATTTCAAGCTGAATATTCAAATTGGACTCCAATTAGATTTAGCTATATTACGTGGGCGCCAGTTTTTCTTTTAATTTAAGTGACTTTTTCTATAGCATGTCTTTGTCAGCGTATTTTTTATAGTGAACGCACTTATGCAGTCGTCATCCATCCATCCATGGTGCATCCATCAATCCATCCACCCATCTGTCCATCCATTCATTCATCCATCCATCCGTCCGTCCACCCATTCATCCACCTATCCCTCCATCCATCTAGATCTATCCACCCATCATCCATACATCCATCCACCTTTCCATCCATACATACACACAAACACACAGACTGGACACGCACACACACACATCCATCTATCCATCTTTCCATCCATGCATACACCCATCCATACGTAGATATATACGCACAAACACACACATTCACACATCCATCCATCCACATCCATCCGTCTGTCATTAATCTATCCACCCATCCATTCATTCACCCATCATCCATACATCCATACACCTTTCCATCCATACATACACGCAAACGCACAGACAGACACACGCACACGCACACATCCATCCATCCATCTTTCCAGCCATGCTTACACCCATCCATACGTAGATACATACACCCAAACACACAGCAGACACACACACTCACACATTCATCCATCCACATCCATCCTTCTGTTCATTAATCCATCCATTCACCCATAATCCATATACCATCCATAAATACATACACATAAACACATGCACACGCTATCATCCATCCATCCATCCATCCATCCATCCATCCATCCAGAGATAATTGGGGAAATCGACTTTATCCATGCCGATGGAGAGAGGACCCAGTCCAAATATACTTCCAACTTTGACAGTGTGAACGAAAAAGTGGAACTGACTTTGACCCAAGGCAAAGCTTTGGTCATCATTAAGGTCAGTTTTTTTCTTCTTTTTTTTTTCGGTCTCCTTGTCTGTCTGTCTTTCTATCTGCCTGTCTGTCTGTTAGCCTGCTGCCTGCCAGCCTGCCTCTCTCTCTCTCTTGTCAAGTGTCAATTGATTGTGAGCAACGACATGTAGCCTATTGTTATGCATGACCAATGAATTGCCTGTTGGATTATAAGTGTCTAAGATAATACTATAAGATTCCTTCCCAGATAAATCAGCAGTAAAAAAGAAAAATGATTTAATTAGGCCAGACTCCCGATTGTGCTTTAGCAGCTTTGATAAATAATATTCCGATTGGCTAAACCATAATCAAAACACACTTTCACAAGTTGCCATCTTAAAACAAAAACAAAAAAACATGGATTCCAGATGCAAAACATCTCATGCCCCCCTCCCCTTCTCCCCCCCCCCCCCCCAAATGCATGAGATATGTGTGAATATGTGTTTTAACAAATAAAGCCTAAAATAATTGTCACACAAAATTTGAAAGTGATCGAAAGGAAATTGTAGAAATACAGAAGTTATTATCGCTTTAAAAAAAAAAAATAATAAAAAACCAGCTAACTACTACCGCCTACAGGCGGTAGATCTAATCATTAACACTTGCAGTTCCGTCCAGACAACGACAGCAAAACAAAACAAACCAGGCGGTAGCTTTTGATATGTCTCAAAACCCAGGTATCGTTATAACATTGTTAAAGAGATTTGCCCTTACTTGGGTGTCTTTTACGTTTTCATGTAGACATCTATACTTTTAACAGCCATGTGTTTCTTTGCAGGTGATCGCCGAGCGTATCGTGCCCACAGACTACGAGTTCAACGTGTGGAGAAAGTCACAAGCCATTGTCACCAGGCAAATCGAAATTGACTTACTTGCCAATGAGCAGAGACGGCGCCTGTATCAGCATGTCATGGAGAGTGCTGGTCCCAGAGGTACGGCCACGACTGTGCTGTGCTGTGCTGTGCTGTGCTGTGCTGTGCTGTGTGTGTGTGTGTGTGTGTGTGTGTGTGTGTGTGTGTGTGTGATTTTTATTGTTTTTTATTCCTTATCATTTTTTCCATTCCCCAGCACTTCATTTAGATGCCTAGACAAAAAACGACATGTTTTTAGTTTTATAGAGTACCCGACATGGTAGAGGGGCATTTGAACTTATTGAGGTTTCTTTCATTTCTTGTTATAAATTCAAAGATTTTCTTCATTTATACATCGGTGCATGCTGATGAAAACACAGCATGCTTAGACCTCTATACGGAGAGTAGCATGATTGCCTCTATATAAACCACGCAACCATAAGTAACACTATCATGCATCATTCATGCTACAATGCAGCTTAAGAACTCATTATTCCATCATGCCATGCCCTAAGGACATTTGAACTCTTTTTTTCATTTAAAGTGGAAGACAAGAGATACAGATCTATGGTGAATTGGATAAATTTTCTGCAGACACAGTCTGATTGAGTTTTTTTCATGATGGTTTTGTTGGTCTTAAACATGAAGAAGACCCAAACGCTGACTCTAATCTCTATACTTAATCCATACAGAATAGTGGATTTTTGTGTTATAGGCACTTGAAAGAATTGGCATGTACCCTTATCAAATTTCTTGTGTTGCTTATAAAAATCTTCTCTTAACTTATATAATTGACTCATTAAGTCATATTATACATCAAATAATAATACGTTGAGTCGTGAAGATCTCTGATGTCAACTAGCTTTTCTTTTAGTTGAAAACTTAATGTTCAACAGTTCTTGTATTACTTTCGTTCATTTATTATTTTGTCGTGTCTAGGCTCCATAGATGACGGTCGCTCTGGTCCAGGCTACTACGATTCACAACAACTGTCCCCTCAAGAGAGACAGCTGAGCAGTATGGAAACTCTCAAACTCTTCTCCCAGATCTTGAACGTCACCGACGGGGAAGGCGACCGTGATCACACAGACGTACGCACTCGGCAGGAAATGGGACAACTTCCGTCATCGGCATCTGATCTGCTTTATTAACAGAGGACCATTAGCACCGTTTAAAGACATACGACTGTGGAGATCACTGCTCTTGACATAAAAATATATTGGATTTTACGCGTCTTCATCGGCAGTCCTTGTAATCTTATGATTGTGAATGCCTTTCCTCAACCCTGCAATACTGAGGAGTTGTTACGCACCAAGCGTGGACATAAATATACTTATTGTTCCCTCTTTATCTGAAAACTTTGTACATAACATCTCATATACATACTTCATTATAGATACACCTCATGTTTTTATACGTGGTCAGAAGTGGATATACGAGAATCACTTATACTGTTTTGCCCAAGATGGAAAAAAGATGAGCAGATCTGAACATACTGACGCAATGTCGTACTTGCACTGATCGCTTCCATTTTGTATCATTATCATTGTTCTTACTATTTTTTTTTCTTCACATATATTGATTTGTTATTCATTGATTGTAATTTACCGTCTTTTATCGAGCTGACATGTGAATAGTTTATAAATGGAGGAGAGAAGACAGTAATTGTTCTGCAAAATATGAAAGATCATTACAAATCCCATGATTTGTAAGCCTATGTAAATGACTGTAATAGATATCCTATAACGTACAAGTCATTTATGACATAATTATGCCTCTTTATACCCAGGTTTAGCATATATGCTAAAATATCTGTAAATGATTTATAGAGACATCTTTAGATAGGCTAATCTTTGCTTTAACCGTCATGGACAACCATAGAAACTTTAGCAACAAGTTGCACACATATGGCTTTCCAGTGTAAACTGATCTCCTAATCCTGATCACGGATATAGTTCTGTGAAGCTGATACATCATCTTCATGTTGCCAGCATTTCATGGAAGGTAAATCTTTTTTCTTTTCCTTTTTTTTTTTTACTGTTTCATTTGCCACGTACATATTGTGATCTGAGAAGCAGAAATTATATATTGTCACTAGATGCAATGATCTTTATTCATGGCACAACGTGATTCTTCGTGATTAATCTTCATAAATCACAATAAGACAAAGAAGGAGTTTCATGCATGTGAGGCAAAATGCTTCTGTTATTGATAATTGACTGTAGCTGATAACCAATGCCTTGTCATTTGAATTTTGTGGTGCTGTCTGGCCTTCTTTCATAAAAGCTAGAATGGTGCATTCGATGCCAGGTGGATGATAGAAGACTGGAGGCCAATAATTTCTTTCAAAGTGCATGTATAGTTTGCCTATTTCTCTACCAAATGATAGAAATTTGTATTTTATATGTTGTTGTTGAAGAATTTTTTTCTGTATTTCACCCTTGCTGTTGGTTATGAGTTTCAAGATCACTAATCCTGTTGTCGAACTCTCCATCGAATATGTTGAAAACTTAATGTTCAACAGTTTTCCTTTTGTATTGTTTCTCATTTCCTCAGTGTTGTTCATGATTATTTACTTTACTATTATGCAAATATGCACATAAAAGTAGAACTCTCGAGTTTACATGTTGTTTTTATGCTGATTTTATTGGGTGCTAATACACAAATATACAGACTACCAAATATGTTTGTACAAAGTATAACACTATATGATTCGATGATATAAATGTATATTAATATTCCTTGTGTCTCAAGTTTATCTGCCTGATAGAGATTCTATACTCATTTATGGGGTTTGGTGCGAAAATCAAATATCCTCTTTATGCTCATAGAGTGTCCTAATCCTATGCAAAACATATGTGAGATATCTAAGTTTAGTTTGACAATTATTTTTTCTTCCAATGGGTTCCCATAGGGTCTCATGGCTATGTGGCACAGTTTTCACTGTGTTTGAAAATGACTGTTGTCTTTGGGACAAATGTATATATAGTTCAGTTCTGTCAGACGTTCCCGCCTTTTTAACTGAGGAAGGCAATCAAACTTTCAGTGGTTTTGTAATGACCAAGTGTTTGAAATTTTAACGGCACATCGTGTTTCCATTCGTTAGTCTAAGAAAAAACGATTTACCCCGTGACTTTTTTTTGTGCATAAATCACTTCATTAATTCATCAGTTTTATTACTTATTTTTGTTATTCATTTATTTGGAAATGGACAAAAAGGACCAGATCGCAAAAAAGACTTTCTATCGACACATTTCACTGCCATTTGTTTTATCTCTGTTTATATTTAGGTCATTTTTTGCTCCTAATTTCATCCATGTCCTGGATGATAGAAACATTAAAACTGATGTATACAGTCACGAAAGATTTCAATGGAACACAAAAACGTTCATGTAAAGAGCTTCCATTAGCTGTAATGTGCTAGAAGAAAAATATCTTTGTTAATAGAAAAATATAGTTTGTAATGAAATGTGTGATTTTTTTCTTCATCTTCTCCATGTATAAAATTTTCCCTTATATCACAGCTAAATTGTAACCTCTTTTACTGTTTGGTAATAAATATCTTGTCCCTTTAATTTTTGTGCTTGTTTATGTTTAGTTATTTTTTTTACAGATAAAATAGATACATATTGAGAATATTATCAAACAAGAACAACAGCACTCAATGGTAAATGGAAATAACAGACTTATTGACTGAAAGTTTGTGAACAATTTGTGCTTTGTTACCATTGTACAATTTGATCAGTTCATATGATAAGATTGTCTAAATTGTTGTTTATTTGCTTGATTGTTTCTTTGTTGTTGTGTTGTGTTTTAATATTGCAAGATGAGATATGTTTTTATATAATTATTGACCATCTCCTTCCCAAACTGCTTGATTGAACACAAACAAATGTTCTGGGAGATATACTTTTTCTTTTACCTTAATCTTAACTGGATTTTGAATGTCTATGTACTTTACTGAGTATAAGTTTACATTTAATTGTTTTGTTTTTTTTTTTTTTGTCAACTTGCAAGATGTTTGTAAATGAGCATTTTATAAGTCTCAGTTGAGGTATAAATATGGCCTCTTTTTTTTATTTTTATTTTTTATTATCTTTTTTTTCTGTTTTTGGTAGTTTTACCTTTCCCAGCCTGTCCCCAGTCCTGCCCTCAGCATTTTCACACTTTTTTCCCGGTCTCACTTCCCATTACACATGATCATAAATCATGCCAATACTACAGTAATATGCCAGTATAATACATCTGTCTTTCATGTTACCTCTGCTATACTCAATAATGTTTCAACATCCTCTTAATTGAAATTATTTGTTCTTTGTTTTGTTTTGTTTTTTTCTTTCTGTCTGTTCGATGCCTTAGATTTTTTAAATTGATCTGAAGTGACAGAAAAAGGGCAAAGTCTTGATCTGTTGACCATATCCTAAATCCAGTTAACATCTTAAATTTTCAACCTCAAATTTAAGAAACCCAGGTTTTTCAACTTTCAGTTGTCAATTTATTATTAAAGACTTCCGTGCAGTTTATCACAAAAAGATTTTTTCATTTTCATAGCGAGGTTTCTGAACAGATGAACATCTTACTTGAAAACTCAGCAGGAAAACGAGGTTGCCCGTGTCTCATGTAGACTAATATGAACAAAATCTCCATCCTCTGGGAATTGGAGACAACAGCTTTGACTGAATCTAAATATTTAATATCATTTTGTAAATAAGTTAAAGTGGACAATTTTCCTTTTTCTATCAATTATGATTCTGAAGTAAATTTCACAATGTCTTTTAACATTCTTCAGTAACTGTAAATCATGCTGGCTTTTGTTTTTTCTTTTTTTTTCCGAACTTTTGATCATAAAAGTATATTTCCCCTCAGAAGTTTTATTACTCCACTTCCCATTCATGATCATGATTATATGGTATCTTCATTTTATAACAATAACTGTGACATATGTTACATTATAGATATTTACAGTAAAATGTTTGTAAACAACAAATGTGTTAATGCTTTCCATTTAATGTAAAACACAGCCAAGAATGCTATGGAACCTAGCGTGTATGCAGAGTTAAGGGGTAGATCTGATTTTATTCCAAACATGTATTACAATTTTCTATGCCACCTGAGCCCTCTCTCTTATGTTTTTTTTCTGTATTTCTTGCCATAATGCTGTGATTGTCAGGGATAGAGAGACGACTTTATACCTTATTTACCAACCAAAATTAAGAGCATCACATGTTGAATTTGGAAAACAACATCTCCATGAGTATAGTTTTACTTAGATCTGCAGGAAACAAAGGAACACTTAGACATTCCAATCTGAGCAAGATATTTTGCTTTTTTCACATCCTTTGCATTATTAAAAAGTGAAAATTGACATCTATGAAAGGTCAAAGGGGAGAGTGAGGAGAAGGAAAAGATGGAGGGTGTGGGGAGGGGGGAGAGTGAAGAGACTAGTCAAAACATGAAATTTACTTTATGAGCACCAGGAAAATAAAAATTTAACAAAGAAAAAATGAGTTCCATATATCCTTAAATTTATCTTGGGCTTGTATGTGTTATGTTTTGTTTGAGATTTTTTTTTAAACTATCAGTGATGTCAAAACTGGTAGAGAGAGGCTCATTAAGGGTGGTATGTTCCTCTTCCCTATCTGCAGTAACTAAGCTCAAGCATCCTATAGCAATCTGAAATCACAAAATACAATGGAGATCTGAAAATATAGAAATCATGCTGAGGCTGCATTAGACCCAACAACTTACCTTTCTGTGACATGATGACTAAGGGGTATGAACTCAATGCATAACTGATCACACTTGAACATTGAGACTCAAGGATAGATAATGCTTAATGAAGTTTGTGTGACTCATGACAACATATTTGGCTACTGTAAAAGAAGGCCAAGTTGTGTCCTTTATATGGAAACTGTGAGATATTTCAGAGAAGACTATAGTAATTTTATTGCTTCTATACTGATATTTATTCAAACTCAAGACATGATAGTTTTGGCCTCGATGGCTAAAAAGCAGAAGCACATTCTTTCTTCCTGTTACTGTTTAGCATATTTAACAACATGGAAAGTTGTTAAAAAGCAATGTATAATGAGCCAAGTACTGAGTGACTCCATGATATTCTAAAGATAAAGATTGCCACATGTGTTTTAGTGTTTGAGGTTGCTATTGAGATGTATGAGACCACGATGTATCCTCATGCTACCACTGACTTATTTAAAGGGTAGATCAATAAAATAAACTATCAAATGCCAATTTTCAGCTTCTGTTTTCTTTACTTGATCCTAAGAGTAGATCCATATGAGAGTGTGACTCTTTATCCACTGTTCACATCATTGCATTCAAAATTTATAAAATTGATGTTTTCCTTTCTCTCCCTCACAGGAGATTTTTAATTTATCTTACCTTGTCAAATTGTGAACTTTTAAGATTCAACATACAGAGCAAGAAAACAAATTAATGTTATCATTTCTTTAAAGTGAAAGTAATAATATAAATATATGACCTTTTGTCACAGCCTCATAGGTGATAAATGTAGGCTGCTGTTTTGCTTTTTCATATTCTAAAAATTAGAAAGGCTATGTGCATACCAGATGTGGAGATTTCCAAACTCGCACAGTTCAAACCCTGCATGGGTTAGGCAAAGTCAAAAAAAATATTTCTGGTCTCTTCCTCACAGTGACTTTCTGTTTCCTATTTGATGCTAATATCGGTGCAGGTAGTTCAATATCCAATATACAGTCTTTGCTCGTAGCTCTGGTAATTTGCAACACAACATGCAGTTCTTGCTGTTGACAGAGATATAAACATGTACCGTAGATCAGACGTTTGTTCACAAAAAGTGAAAATGAGATAACTACACCAACAACTGAAAAAAAGAAACAACATACAGAGATCCCTTCAAATTTTGATCTGAGGAACAATCGTAGTATTCCATCTTTTAAAATATATTTTTTCTGGGTTGCATCTTTCTGTCTATTAATTCAAAAAATTCAAAACAATAGTTAACCGTTTCATTTTCAAGACTCTTTCAGATTTATTGTGTTACCTCTCCTGTATGAAATCAATGACATTTCTTAGCTGTGTCATTGCTTAGTTTGTATTTTGGGTTGGCAAGAGTTGCAGTGAGCAAATAGAAGAAACTGAAATAAAACCACACATGCAACATGACTTTTGAATTTCAAAGTTTGAAATATAAATTGTACTATCATTAGTATGCTGAGAAACAAGGATACTATGTAATCTGTTATTCATTGAGCCATGTTTGAGCTGCAGTTACAGGGTTAACAACCCTGACAGAGTGCAGTCAAGGATTTTAGAAACCAAAATCAGGGATTTTGCACTAAAATCAGGCATATATTTTTGAAGTGATGAATTTTCACACCAATTTTTATACATTACATGGCACCATGTCTAGGCACTTCAAATAGGCAGATTGAACAAGAAGAGAGTACAAAACACTTTGTGAATTCCATATTTCAACTTTTTTCTTTCATAATTTATGATTCTGGTGACGTATGAGAAATCCGGCATTCTGAATGTATTTCCATGTGTCCGGAATTTCACTCAAAATTTGGGAGAATCCCTGACTATTCGGTAGGATTCGCAACCGTACAGTTAGATGATTTTGAATGCTGCAGACATGTAACAACACCAAACAAACAACAGCAATCCAGTGTACATAAATGACATCTCTTGATTCTTTAATAAAATCACTCTGTGCATAAAACATTTGATATAGAAAACAAATATCTGCAGACATTTCTTCATTCAAATCACTGGGCCATCTAAAAGTGAACATGTTAAATCTCAGGCATCCTTCTCTCATAAATGTAGTAAATTATATTAGATACAAAAACAAAGACCACATACAAAAAAAACCCTATATAATTCATTTCTGTGACATCTATTGCCACTAAATTCACGTCTAACGCAACTTCTTTTGATTGAAGCAGTCATGATATTACCAACAACCAAAACCGAAAAAACAAAAAGGAAGAATGTAAAAAAAAAATATTTAATGAATAATCTTGTTTAAACAGCTGTGGACATAATCACTCGCAATGGAGACCATTCCACAAAATATTCAAACAAAAAATTAAAAACAGATACAACACTGCATTTTTGCCCATGTCCATTATATAATTTAGACTTTCTATAAAATATGAATTTACATAGAAGTCAGTAAAAACAACTGATAAAGAACAATGCTGTGCTCTTCTTTCAAACATTTGAATATTTCATTACATCTGATTCTATTGCAAATAAATAGATCTATGTTTACATATTAACATTATGCTTTGCAACGCCATATTTTGATTTATGATTGTATTTATCTTCTGTACTATTGTAATATATAAATTGCACACTGAAATAGTCATGGTAATAATCTGTGATTCTGATCCTCATTCCTGTAACAATTACAAATATTACACTGTATTAGAGAAATGTCTTGAATTACAAGATGCAGACTGCCAATTCATAACTATTTCAATACATTAAAATAAACAAGCAGCAAATATGAAGAATAAATAAGTAGTACAATAGCGAAATAAAGCCAAATATTTTAACCAATTGAACTCTTCTTCATACAATATGTGTTGTTGGTTTATTTAAATGTATTGATTTTGATTTCTTATTTTTTTTTCCTTAAGCCTTTCAGTTTGAAAAAAGGTAGGATTATCTCTGCTTTATTGAGTTTGTTACCGGTTGATAGTTTTATGTAGTTTAAGACATTCCTCTAAACTGATACTCCAGTCGTGATGTCAACCTTCGTCATAATTCTCACCAGTTCAGGCTATGTGGAGCAAACAAAGTCAATGATTGTTTTACAGGACATGTTTTTTTTTAGAATTCTATACAGTAACAGAGGAGCAGGAGACACATCACAGTAACAGTATGAGAAATGAATCCCTTATAAGCAGTGACTTTCCTAGCCCATAATTATCAATACTGTTCTCATATAACAGAGGTGGGTCCAAACAGATAATTTCAAACCAAACCTTTTCATAATTTCACATCAAATAAATTATACAATTCATAAAAACTTAATACAACTGATATCCAATTCAACATTTTAAAAAGGAATGGATGCAAAGGTTAATATCATTTCCATGAACATATATAATTCAAATTAAGTATTAATAAAAAAATATTGAAATATTCATTGACTTATTAACAAAAAAATGAACACACAAAGAAACAAACATAACATAAAGTAATGCAATCTCTAATAAGAAAAACATAAAATTCCAAAATGGGGATGCACAGTTGCATATGGACAAGTGAAGGAGATGAGTAATGACACAGCCAGCATTGAAATAAAATGTGGAAGGAAAGATAATAAATTACTGAATACAAAATAAACTACAACAAAATCTCACATACAGGAGACATGCATAGCAATTACACCCTTGTCTCCTTACATAAACAAAAGAGGGAACAGTATTTAATTAATAATATTTTTTTTTAAAAGAAAAAAAAGAGCGAAAAGACATGTCCTTATAGTCAAAAGATTCAGCTTCTCTCCAGCAATAAATGTGCAATGTGTCTATCTTACTTACATTTTGCTTCTATCCTTGAGTGCTGAGGAATCTGAACAAGTAATCTGAACTCAAACTAGAATGACAGCAATGAAAATGAATGAAAAACATAACAATACAAAGCCGTTGTGTGTGTCATGGACCAAGAATTCTCCTATCATGAATATTCATGTCCTGATTTTATCATAATCTTTATCTATAAGAAATTCTCTCTTGATTAATATTTTATGTATTGAATTAATCTTTATTGCTGGAGGAACTGGAAAATAAAAATTCAATAAACACATAATTTAGAGTGATGGTAAAAATATAAATTGTATGTGGTTCACATTACATGTTTTTGCAGAAACTGAAATTATCAATTTCAAAACTGGTCTCCTTTGAACTGTTAGTAAACTTACATATAACAGAAAAATGAAAAAATTTGCAAATTATACACATAAGAAAACAAAATGCAAAAATGAATATTAAGAACAGAACTCATTCAAAAAAACAAAATAAAAGCAGTTACATGTACATTGTATTTTCACTGCCCTCTGGACTATTTCTGTATGTGCTGTAAAATACTGTATTGGACTGATTTCATCACCAAAGAGATGTGGGTTTAGCTGCAGCACACATATCTTCAAAGGCCTTACTTCAGATAAGATAAGATAAAATAAGATGAACCTTATTTGTCCTCAAAAGGAAATTCCATTCACAGTCGATGAGACCCAAAATATCTATCAGATACATTCACACTTACAAGTAAACAAATATATCATAAATAGCATTAGAAGGAGGCAGATTCAAGGAACACTGTCTAACTTTGAAGTGTACTGTGATGGAAAAAATGAATTTCTGTAACACTCAAGATTGGTTCCTGCATGCAAAAAACTCTCAGTTCTTTTGGGATATTTCAACTTATTACAAAGAGGGTGCCAAGAGTCTTTCCAAATTGTGATAAGTTGTGACAAACCAATGGGCTTTGAGCACATCTTGGCTAAAAAATGCTTGCTGGCCTGAAAAGCTATAGCAACATATCCTCACCTACCGTGCTCTGGATTAGCAAGAACTCAACAGGCAAAAACTTGTTTTTATTATATTTTGGAAACTACTGAGCGTTCACCATTATAAATGATATTTTGCTTCCTCCAAATCTTTGCAATACAATATGATCATTCCATCTTCTAGTGTAGGCTTAGTAATTGTCTTCTTTGCCACAAAATGAGATTTTGTAATTGCAGATTAAAAAGAAAAGCGTCAAAGAAAGGTCTCTTCACCCAGAATTATGTTGCAAAGTTATTCCGCGTACTCATGATTACTAATTTATTTTCAGTCAATTTTCAGCATTTTTGGGTGCTAAAATTAGACCTTTCCTTGAGTGAGAAGTAACAATTCAAAAAATCAACAACCACAAGCAGACATATACAAACAAGAATGAACTAATAAAATCACTTGTCTGTGAGATCTGCTCCATAGGAAATTGTGTTTTCTTAACTGAAAGCCTGTACATCAAATTCAGCATAATGAAAACTGATAGACGAGCAAGCAGTACTATTAAATAACAGCATAATGAGTCTCGAGATAACCTCCACTAGCCAGGAGGTTGAAAGACGTATATAAAACGTAATAATGAGTCCTCAAACTCTATTAGCGATCCACAATTCATGTGTTTTTCTTTCCATGCTTCCCTACTTGTCTATTCCTGTATGCCTGCTATATTCCAAGTGAGCCAACTTTCACTTGCCCAATGCTACTAGATGTGGTATTACAAAAACCATAGCCAAACCAGTCTATAAATGAAATTATAGTATAATATCTAGACTTTCGCATCCTCTCTTTAAATTCATGTTGTAGCACTTACAAATATTAATGAAACAGTGTTAAGAAACATGAATCCTCATCATCACAGAATCACAAATGTAGACATCGCCTTCAGAACTATGGGGTTTTGTACACCATATCCCTAGGACAATTTCAAAGACAGAGAATATGAAAATTATAAATGCTCGAGAAAAAAAATTAAAGGTTTGATGACATTAGAGAACCCGCGTTTCTATGGCCAGGCCTTAGGGCGGAGCGATACTGGAAGTTTTTGGACAACTTAACTTTCCGCAGGGGCCGACAAGGGAGAACCGCAGGTTCTGCTGATGCAAAGTCATGCCAACATTTTTGCTTTTTTTCATCCTACAAGCAAGATTCAATGATAACTAAGTGATTTTTAGAATCAAGCACCATTTCTTAAACTTTACATAGTCATTTTATAGGCTTAGGCACAATATGAATATGTATCACTCAGAACTAACTATTTCCAACCTCAGGTCATTTCACTGGTTTCAGATTCTTACGTGACGTTGATAGCCAGTAAATAGTTCCCAAAACAAGAAAAATGGCTGACCGCTTAGCTATTTTCAGTTCTCGATTCATACTTTCTTACTCAATTATTGAGAATAATTCGAATCATGGCATACATAGACTTGTGCACACAATGTTTTATTTCACTAACAAGTTTAAATTTCATTCATAGTAGTGCAGCAATGCGATAAATACTGCGGGATCAAGGTATTTAATTTACTGGCAATGGTCATCATGACCCAGTTTCACTTGCAAGTTAATCTGCTGTTGTGGAAAAAAATAAAGGGATGGGAGTGGACCCACGCCAGGCAGTAGCTTTTCTGTATCTACTTCATGAAATCTGTGGTCAGCATCTCTTGTCAAATTCATGCCTACGCCCGCCTTTCGGAAGTACACACTGAAACTGGGAGAATACAAAATCGCACCTACTTGGCGAAATCCCTCCCCCTGCCACAAATAGCATCCCTTCCATGCTATTAGGGCATAACATGTTGCCACAGGCCGTTCCAGCGCGGATTTTATCGACAGTGTTTGACGTAACATACGTACCTGCCGTGGGAGTTAACGTTCTGCCGGAGAAATGACCAGGTGGTGGCTGAAACACAGGTTCACTAATTTTGCCTCATTTTGTATTCTGATCATGGACATTCACTTTTGTGAGGTTTGCTCAAATTATTATTTCATATTCAACGTTCATTTAAAAATTACAAAATTAAGTAAAAAAAAGTAAACCAAAACCACAAAAGAGACTAATACAAATAAAACCAGCAACTAGATCAATAAAAAAAAAAGGAAAAGACAACTCATTTTTTGACATACCTATGCAAACAGGATTGCAACATCAGACTTATGTGTTGAATTTCATTGCGTAACTTTATGTTGCGATGTCTCAATCCTGAATTTTATTCTCTACTCTTCACTCAACCACCATTCTCACGTAAACTAAAGGAAAAGATGTGACATAATGCTGGCACAATGTGGTCATAATTGAGCTGGCCCACATTTAAATGAAAACTGGAATTCAGAACATCATGTAAACAAAGAATTGACAAAGTAGGTCCTGTCTTCATTTCAGCGCAAAAATCTCCTTCCCTTCTTCTAAATCAGTCTCTGATTTTCAAATCTCCTTTAGAGAAATATTCATCTTACACTTCCAGATAAAATGAAAATATCAAAATCTCTTTATGAATGGAAAAAAAAAAAACAGCACATGATACAAAAGTCAATTTCTACAAAAATGTACAAACCTGTAAATGAACAGTAGATTTAAAACACAAGAAGTTGAAAATTTGAACGAAAATACAAGCATCTAAAAATGTACAGCAGATTTAAAAAGGAAATATTAAAAAAATGGAAAAAGTTGAACATTATTTGATAGTAAGATAAGACTAACATAGTAAGAGAGTGACAACAATGACCCAGAAACTGTTCAACACAAATAAATAAGAATTTAAATTAAGAATATTTCAGGCCGAAGGCAACAGTCATCAACATATTGCATCAGTCATGGAATGTGGTGGAAGAATATATAACATATGAGACAGCAAACAAAACATGTCTCACTTCAATCTCAAGATTCAGAAACTCTCCCTTTCTAAATTTGAGAGTTAGAATACAGCAACACCCACCATGCCATTTCATACATTGACAAAACAGCTTTGTCAACAGTCTAATCACTTCCCCTCTTATTCAGATATACCTATCCACAGCATCAAAAGACAATCAACTGCATCGTTTACATTTTCTTCACCATGTATTAAACCAGAGATGGCAAAACTATTTGCCCATTTTTCTTGAAAAAGCTTTGCCAGGGAAACGGTGTTTTGTCAAAGTATGTTAGTGATGCATTTGTGAATGCAGTAACATTCAAATCAAAGGAAAGACAAAAAAATAAATCAAACCTGTCTAGATCAACTGCTCAAAGTCAATTATGTCATCCTATTTTCTCCCTATCATCTACTTCTCATTCCTCTGGGACTATTCAGGCATTAAGGAAAGGTGAAATAATGGGTTCTAGACCAAATATGACCAAACTTCTGAACCAAATTTTATGCAAGTTGCACTCTGAGGAGGTCCATTTCACATTAATAGTTGCAAAATAAAAGAGGACCTTTTTTGATTCAAATCAAGGGATCTTTTTTATTTAAATCAAAAGTAGCTTAAGCACTAAACATTCTAAGAGTTCATGTAGAACTGAGGACATTTGATCTTCCTTTTCATTACAGCCCAGGCCAGCTCAACACTTTAATACATGGACTGTTTTTTTACAGCTTCACATTGGGAATTTAATCCCCACAATGACTATCTAAATTCTATATCACTAGGCTAGTCTATAATCAAAAAGGAAAAAAAAAACAAAAGAACTCCGGTCTGTGAGAAAAACACAAGACAAAAGAAAATATCAACTTAAATAAGAAGCCTTCAACTCCAAGCCTTCAGAAAGGGGACCAAATTATTTGTATTGTACATTGGTATATCATGCTATATAAATCCATGGTATGGAAAATGAAATTCGACATATTATCTCAGCATCTTCTCCTCACAATAATCTCTAAAATTGTCAACGATATCTCCATGACTACACCATAACCCTGTTTTCTCTGTACAATAATTCTACACCATAACTCTGTTTTTTCTGTACAATAATTCCTTCTCTTGTCAAATTTTACTGATCAGCAATCAGATGTAGATACCCTTTACCAAAGATGGATAAAAAAAATAAGAACATTCTACAATCTGTCTTCTATAGATGAGGCCAATATATATATACTACTGAAATGATAACTAAAAAAATTTCAAACAGCAAACAATGATCAGGCTGACAGCAGCTCTGTACCCTGGAGAAGATGAGGAAGTGCAATCAATATATCTCATAAGTTATCTACACTGTGTGGATCATTAAAAACAAAAAGAGTTTGATGTCACCTTTTTCAAATGTAAACTTACTGGTAACAATGCAAAAGATTGCAAGTAATAACAATACAAAAGGTTACTGGTAACAATGCAAAGGGAAATGAAAGTACTTCATTTTAGTGAAAAAATAATTTAGCTCATGCATGAACATCATTTTAGGTCAAAAGAATTGTACAGTTGTGACTTTGTGTTCATACATTCATGACAGAAGTCAAGTTGTATGACCTTGTAAAAATCAGATTTTCTCAATGAAACCCCCTTTGGCTCATGACTCATTTCAATGGGTCACATGATATACAAAACTAATGATCTCCTATTCTGACTATACAAGATGAGATGTATTTGCAGAGTGACTTTTGTTGTGACCTGAATAATAAAAATGATCTACTAAGCTAGAGATCAATTATAACGGGGGGCTATGAGAAGGGACAGATGAATTGCCGCAAAATAAGAGGTGCTAGCAAAGCCATCTGATTGGATCATGGGAGTCAAAGTCCTTCAGTGTAAAATTTGCTAACTGCTTCATCTTGCTCAAAATTTAGGACAACTGTCTCATTACAGTGCAAAACAATAGACAGAATTTGCAAATTAAGCTCTTGGATGTATGGCGGTTATTCTTGAAAGATTAAATTGCTGTAATCTGGATGAAGTTCAGCTTAATTTCCACATGCTTTTTTTTCACAATAAAATGTATCTCTTCAAAAAAAAAAAAAAAATTCTCTTCATTTATTTATATGAACTTTATTCTTCCTGATGTTCTGATAAGGTCTAGGAGATCCCACTATACATTATAGCATTCAGTGCTTTCTGTCCTGTGATGATATACATATGCTTCCACTGTCAAATAATAAACAAAGTTAAGAAATCTACAAATACTAGACTTCACCATGACTGACCATGATAACAGTCTCCAACTGTCTTAAAAATATTCTGATCATAAAATCCATTATATGTCTCTTCAATACTGCAGCAAAATTGACACTATAACTTACAATGATGGATATAGGTCACAATTTGCAGTTCCTTAATGTTTTTTCTACACTGACATATCTTTGGTGTTACAAATACTTCATCTTCATACACTTTCAGGTGTCACTTTTCCACTGAAGACAGTTCTTGTAAAAACAGTTTTCAAAGATGATTCTTATAGTGAACAAAAAAATAGAAATCATTAAAAAAACCGAAAATATACAACACACTGGCTGTAAAAAATGAATTCTACCTTTTATACATTATGCCTATATTTGCATTATGAAAGACATTCTGCATCCTAGGATTACCTGTGAATACCAAAACCAGTAAAAATGTACATTTTGTGCTTTCAGCTTTGACTGGATCATGTATTTCCAGTTTAATCATTTGCCTTCAGCTCTGAACTACCTCAACTGAAAACTAGTTGATTCTTCAAGCAAAATATGTTTTGAGCCAGTCTAATTACCCCTTTTATTAAGCATATAGATTTGGAAAAAATTACTTTTTCTCTTTCTCTCTAGTTAAATTTAAAAGTTAAATGAAAGGCACAGTATGAACATTAATGTATTATGTTTATAACTTACTGCTTTCTGTGATTCATATGTAGCCACCAAAAATTGTGAGAAAATGATCCTGATCAGAAAAAAACCAAACATTTTCATTACATAATGAATTTTACAGGGTTGTCCACTGAGCATGTTCAAAGATAAAGAGCAAAAGTAATTGTTTTCCTTTTTTTGGAATGCTCGTTCATATTTCATGTGCCTAGTAAAGGGCAACAATCTGACTGACTGAAAAAAAAAAAGGCCCATTCTTAGATCTGGTCACAGGATCTTTTCTTCAGTGATCACAAAGAAACCTTTGGTCACTTCTGAGATATTTAGCTACCTACAACACATCAAGGGGAATATTTAAATGTTCAAAACCTGTGACAGTTGATGGGTTGACAGAATAGTTTCAATTTGATGATCTCTGAAAATTGCCAAGTAGATTCAGCTCCAATTATCATGGGTTAATTTCTTGTGGGCCTCGGCTTCCATCATCATACAAGATCTACAGCACATCTAGAAAGTAGCAGAAATGAAGAACATCAAATTTAGTAAACATTTCTAAAAATCATATCATTCACTGTCAAATGCCCAAGTGTATATGTCATTAGGCTGATACGCTTTAAATAAAAATCCTAAATAACGATTCACTATCATAAAAATAATTCAAAGAAAACTCTGTACAACTTTTATATATTTTCAATAGTATTGTGCATTTATGGAAAACTAAATACTTTTTCCAATACTATTCAAGTATACAAAGAAATGAAGCTGGTGATTAATTTTTGTATATATCTGACTATCTCTACTGCAAAAGTGTTAAGAAATAAGGTTTACTCACCACAAACAACTGTAAGGCACGTAGAAAAGTTCTATCAGCATTTTCGTCCATAAGGATCGTTGCAAAAATCAAAGGGCAAGGCCAAGAACCGAGTGAACAGATCTTCACCGAAGCAAGAATAGGACAGCATGACGAGAATCAAGGTGAAGGCTGTCAAGATCTGGATGGCCAGGAGAAGGTTGAGCTGTCGCCGCATGTGTCGTGTCTGAACCTCTAACTGCTCAACCTGGCATCATACATGAAACAGGCCATGTCATTAGACATCATGGAATAGAGATACAAGTGTCACTTGGCTTGTTTGTTTGAGAAGACAAGATATAATATAATATTCATCTTCATGGCTTGGCATAATATACCACATGATCCTGACTTGGTTATTTCTTTACTTTCAGGTATAACGGAGGAAACTAAATGACGCAAATTAATGAAGAATCTATGCAATTTCAATTTTACTGCCACTGAAATTAGAGCTAAGGGTATGGGGTGAACAGTCATAGAAAACCCGACAATCCATAACTTCTGATTAGGTCATAGACTTTGAACATGTATTCAATTGGATGTTTCATAAGGGGACAAATGGACTTGAGAAATTATAATGTTGATTCTAAATTTCAGATATTCCATAGAACAGAGAACTGACAAAACATGAGATTTTGCTCTCTACAAAGCAGAAGTATTGACTAATCAAATACCTATATCATGCAATTTATCCCAGAAATTATCAGTAATTTGCCAATTTTAAACAACCCAAAAAACAACATAAAACACCAAAGTCCATGAGATGGCATTCACTTCAGAGGGAATCAAAGAACAATAAATTGAAAACATGACGTGTTAATGTTGTCCCCTATATTTAATCATTTTAACAAGCAGTGTCCTCTAAATTTATAATAATTTCTGCCTTACACAACTTTCTGGTGGGCCTGCCAAAAGGCTGAAAGCACTACTTCTATGAATCAGAAAAAGACTGTTGCAAATAAACATAATACAGCGAACCACATCTTCACGTCACCCCGCATGGGCGTAGTTTAGTGGCACCTTTTGTTTTTGTTTTTCATATTTGTAAATATCAAATTGTGGCGACGTACTTTAGAGTCTTTCCCTTCAATTTTAATGTATTTGTATAATGGGTAATTAAAATTATTTTGAATTACGACAACTTTTGCAAGACAACTAGCTTTGCAATGTCACATGTAGTGAAAATGGCGACACGCAGTTCTACAAGGCACATGCTCACAGTGGGTGAAGTCACTGATTCAATTTACACAGAATGATAGGGAGATGAAGAGGACAATGAGAGAGGTGAATTCCCTGATGAGTATGACGATGAAACAGATTTATCTGAAGATGTGGCAAGCCATTAGACTTCTCTTTTGTGTTTTTATTTATGTTCTGTCAGCCATCTTGTTTTTGTTGCTATGGTAACTGTTCTTGATGTGTCAATGTGAAAAATGCATGTTTTTTGTTTTCTACTCTGAATAAGCTTTTCAGTGATACCAGACTTTATTCCATAGCCTTATCAGATAAATTTCTATCAAGTTTCAAAAACACCCTAAATTAGTGCGTATACAGGGAATAGCCACCATAAAATAGGAATGTGCAGTGGAAAGGTGAGAGCCGTGACCATCGCGATATGGAAAGGTAAACAATCAGAATTTTATTGCGTACAACATTTCTGAATGGTTTACTGAGTGATGCCACTGTCATATTCTAAGTATTTCTTATAACTGATCATGGTAATATCTGTGTTCAAAGAACTACAAGAAAAAACAACAAGTTGAACAAAACTGAAAGTAACTGGTGCAGCACTCAGGAATCACTGATACCTGTCTATCAATATCATCAGCTGGCACCGGCTGCTTAGAGGACTGATAGGCTGGACGTGTTGGAGGGATTGGATAATTTGCGGTGATGTAATCACCCCGGGTGTCTGGCACTGCTTGTGCAGGTCCATAAATTTTACGCATACCACTGGCTTTGGGCCCTCCTATCAGCTGAACAGGAGCCATAAGAGGGGACGTTGTGCCATGGGGTTCTGCTTCCATGGCCTATTAGTACAAGACGGAAATGGCAAAATACTGGACAAGCTGCTGTTTCACTGATCAGAAGAGTCTTTCATCAAGGTATTGTCCTATTTACTCTTAGACAGCGATATAAAGGATTTGTTTGCTTACTTAATCTTGATGGTGTCCATAGAAAGTGCCGGTATGTTTCTGTGACGACATTAACATTCATATTGACCCTTTGAGTCCAGATTCTTAGGCCTATCATGACACTCCTACCTGAAATCCACGGTGATTTAAGCCTATATTTGATACACTATGTTTGAAGTAAATGTAACTGGCTGTTGTGGTTGTTTGACAAATATAAGGCTTAAATTTATCACAATGTGATGTGGTCTTGCTCACTGTTGTTCCAAATGCCAGGCCTTACGTGAATTCTATTTGCCATCTGTGTACCATTAGACTGTTGAGGATTGGATCTTTCTTATGAGAGCTCTCTATTGCCAGAAAAGCATTACAGTTACTTTACCAAACTTTACTTCAAGTTTCTTAAAAATGGCGCAATTTATCCTGAAGTCTGGTGTATCATCAGGCCTGATTTTTACCAACATCTGTCTCTTGATTTCTTTGATACAGCATTTTTTCTGCTGTCATGGGACATCACACGACACAGCAATTCACTCTATTTTCATAGGCCAAAAAAGTATCATACAAAAGTACAATAATCCCAACTCTGTTGTAGGTCACCGGTATGCATGGCATACAAAAGTAGTGAATGCAAGTTTGTGACAGAAGTTGAAGTATATGAGTACTATGTCACTACACTCTGTTTTGTTTGGATGGGATGTCAGTGCAAACTATGATGAGCAAATTCATGACCATGTCGGCCACTTGATACTTGTAGGGTTAATACTAGGGTGCTTGGACTCTAAGCCCATCTCATTAGTTCTTTTTTTTATTTTTTATTTTGTCTATTTAATCTTCCTAGATGGAAAGAGAACAGCTAAGTGAAAAACAGAAATTTATTCTATGTCAAATACATCTACAGAACAAAACAAGTGCTAGAGAACCATGACTATCACTTATATTTGATAGCGGACTTCATAAATGGTTAGGATGTTAAAAGTACCACTTTCAGGCAAGGCAGTGACAAACCACAGAACACAGGAGATACAGAAGTTCTCACCTTGGACTGGATGGGATCCACTCTCAGTGGAGGCTGCTCTCTGTCTCTCACAGGTGTGGCATTTGCAGCATTGCCACATTTCAGTCTGATTATAAAATCAAGAGTTCTCTCAGATATTTAAATAAATAGTAAAACCACCACTGGATTTTATACAAAAATAGTATGAACTCGGCTTTAATTTCATACATTTTAGGATTAGTTTCTAGTGAGTTAGCATCTCCCTGAAATCCTCCTAATTATGCATTGGAAACATGAAGAAAATACATGCTCTGCTCTCTATATTTCATGACTTTTATTTCCACAATACTTCAGCAAAATATTATCTAATATTAGCAACTTGGTAACAGTTAGGATATATATATTAAAAATTATGTTGATTTAGCACTGCATAATATCAGTGACAGAAAAAGACAAGAAGAAAAGAAATTCATATTCTATGAAGAAGAATGAGTAGAGAATCTCCATATCTACAGTACTTGGGGATGAAAAGTGTTTATATAAACAAAGTGAGAAAACTTTATCCGATCAGTTAGCCCAGTCCATTTATGTAATATTAAGACTTGAAAACTAAGTCTGCTAGTCCTGTGCTACCAGAACTTTGTAAGTTTCTGTTGAAATTTGGGTTGGCAAATGACTGTACTATTTAGAAAAAGTTAGTTAGATTCTTAAAAAAAAGCACATACTTCATTTACTGCTGTCATCATTAGTTTTTCAAAGGAGAACCAGCATTCTGTCTAGATCTAAATTGTACCCAAGAACAACTCCTCTCTTGCATCAGTCTTTTCTTCGGTCTTCTCTTAGACCATGACTTTATCATTAGTTTTTACTGCCAGATTAAAGTATTGACTTTCAATCCATAACTTGTGCAATCGCTTGACTGAATATTGTCAGGTTTGAGGAACTGAGCATAATGATTTTACTACGAACTTTGTGTTTTAAATGAGCTGCTGAACAATAAGTCTGGCCTAGACTGGTCCTCACTGAGAGCCTTGAGGAACTACCGAACTTCATTTTTTGCCCTCATCATGGGAGATTTGTATCGAATTGAAAATTTTTTTTAAAAAATACACACGAAAGGCTGGTGGACCAATTAAAAATAAGAAAGTCGACAATGACCAGAAAATTTCATTTCCGATTCAAGTCAAAATTTGATATCCCTGAATAAAATTCAACTTCTGTTTCCCTGACTTCCTTATCAAAGGGTAATTTCTCTCATTTAAGGTCCACAACATTATGGATGCAACCTAGTTACTGTTAGAGCCAACAACTTTCCCTTTCCTTTCTTCCCTTCTCTCCTCTCTTCAAAAACTGTCATATAATGAATGGAAAAATGCAACACACTATACACACATTTCCACTGGATCTCCGTCATTCAATCTCAATGTTCACATTAACACACACATACTGAGAGGAAAGACAGAGTAACAAAGAAAGAAGATAAAAGAGAAAAGGATAGAGAGAAAGAGAGAGAGACAAAAAGACAAAAACAAATAGACAGAGGAAGAGAGAAAGAAAAAAAGAGAGATAAAAAAAAGACAAAAGAGTGAAAAAGATATGCCAAATGACCTACTTATGTTGCATGATCTTATCCTTGGGAGCATCCTTGAACATCTTGTTGGCATCTGTGCCATCCCCTGTCACTTCCATGGCCATGATGAGGAACTTGTCTTTGTTGACATCCGTAGAATACTCTGCTCAATGAAAGATATAGATATCTGCCATGAAGAATGCTGCTAAAAACATGCTATTAAGAAAGTAAGTCTTTGTTGACACGGTAAGATACTCTGCTTAATGAAAAATTTTGGACATTCCTTTTTCCACAACAATATGACTACTTATCTTTGTTCACATTTTTTAACAATACTCCGCTATTTGGACTTATGCTGAATCATAGTGATCACCTGACAACAGTAGTGAACATTAAATTTCACATTGTGAATTATCAAGTGATGGAAAGCACTCAGCACCCCTGTTTACATTAAGTAACAACCTGAACAGTGAATAATTAACCCTTTCACCACCAAGGCAATTTGAACATTCATTTCGCTACCCCTAATGCATTAGAACTGATAATTTGTCCAGCATTTCACAAGCCAACGAACTCACGGCTATTCAGTGTCAGTATTTTAACTGTTCCACTGTCAGTTTACTGGGTACAAGAGTTTGAAATGATATCTAAATTTTCTAGTGGATATGTCCTTGGCAAACAAATTATCAATATGATGAAGATCATTATTGTTCCACTTATTATTGCAGCAACAATAAAAAAATATTCTGCTCAATTGAAAATACATGGACACCTCAGTGCTGCAGAGCTGAAAATTCTTCAAGTTTTGACTGTCACAAGAGACTCTGGTTTTCAGGAGCAAGCATGTTTTGAAGATACAAAAAATTTCAACTTAGCCAGATGTGTTTCTGCCTAAAACTAACACTTGTCTGTGGTATATTTGCTGAATAGGCAAATGTTATAGTGATTAGCCCCAAATAATTTCATAATCCAAAACTGTCTCCCTAAATAAAAATAATAAACGTGCAAAAATTAAAAAAAAAACCAAAGTAGTGGTGCCATCACAGAATCCAAGATAGAATCCAACTGAAAAGAGACTGATGTCCTAGAAGAAACGCTTGGATGATCATGTGAAGAGGAGCAAGTACTTGAGGAAAGAATCAATAAGCTGTTAAAAGATCAAACTGAGTAGAATATTCTTGTTTTTTTCATCCATCCCCTTCTGGAGAGGAATGCAGGAGGATGATTAACATAAATAATTTAAATAAAGGTAGAGCAAGATCACATTAAGAATCCATGTAAACGACAAACCTGGCACAAGATAGACATAGATTTCTTCTGTTTTGTCAGGTTTGATGATCCCTGCACTTGGTCGAACTCTGAACTTTTCAGGAGATGTTGTTTTCACCTGTGGATAACAATACCACCATATATTTGCACTGGGTATAATCACATTTAGCAGTCTTGTTCAACAGAGTTTGAAATTAAATACAATAAGAATGAACTCGACACAAGAGAATCTCTAAATCTTGTACACAGATCTACTGACAATTTTATGTGTTTATTGTATTTATTGCTTTGCAATCAGGGGTCATCAACATTCCTATGTCACATCATTCTCTCAGGAATGTTCACATAATTTTGTGCTAAAACCTAGCAGAGGAATGATACTTACTTTGAAGGCCACAGAAAAAGGCAGTGTATTGGTTAAGGTGATCATATCAAAGGAATCTCCACCTTCTCCAACCTGAAAGACTAATTCATCTGCAGGACTGAAATACATTAATAATGTTGATTGAATGACTAGTGTGAAAATAGATAATTGGTATACTTTATTTATAAATGAAGGAAAGCAATAAACTGCAAATTGCAAATTAATTTTCACCATCAAATTGTACAGTAAACAGACATGACTTTATTGATCAGTTCTTCTAGCCTCCAGTCAGAATAACTATCTAAAATTGAACTTAATATAAAGTTTGAAGATTTTGAAGCTTTCTCATTTAGAAGTGAATTATCTGAGAAATGCATAGATAAAAAACAGACAAGCGGGACTGTAAATACTTTCTTGCATTTTTGTTTCTCAACTTAATGATATTGTAAGATGAACATGTTGCACATTTCCATAAAATGCAATCATCATAGTAAACCATATTGATAAATATTACATTTACTGAGGCTTTTCACAATATATAACAGGATGAGGCATGTGTATATAACACACACTGAACTAGGGACTGCCAGATAACATTTGAAAATTGCTATATAAATTTTACAGGATAACATTAAATATAAATCCAAATGTAAGGAAAAAAAAAATTATATAAAAACTATAGACCAACCTCACAGTCAACAAACGACCCACATATGTGCTAGCACTGTGGTTAGAATGCGATCTACCCAGAACAAGAGAACGCTGCAAAATAAACACAGTAATTCAATACCACAAAAGCCACATTCAACAAAATTAAATAAATAAACAAAGTTAAATAACTGAACACAAATAATATATCAAAATAATAAGGACAGATACCTTCTGGAAAAGGGTTGTTAATTCATAATCATAAAAAAATGGGAGAAATTTTACATTATAGTTATTCAAGTGTGATTCAAGGAAACTTTTAGTTACGATCACTGAGTGGCAGGTTGTAGATTCTATAATGTCCTTACATTGATTGTAGTGCTACACATGTAATAGATTCTGATTCCGGTTGTATGTTGCAGGATTGATATACTATCTGAAATGTATGTAATATTTAACATCACTCCAACCTACATATTTTCTAATGAGAAATAACCGTCAGACTGAAAATAATGTAAATCATAGTGCTATTTTAATAAACCTTTAGTATTTTGATCAAACTTTATGTTTGTCTACACCTGCTCAATTTTCATTTCAATTTATTTTGTTTGCAAATGCAAAGACCTCTTTGGATTTGGCTTGAGATTTTCCTTTCAGAATTATTATTAGAATTCTATGGCAGATCAAGTATCGGGTAGATGCTGATGCTGACAAACAGCACACTAACAGGCAAACTGAATCAGATGTCAACAAGGGCTTCACTGAGATATCAGATTTTACTCATTAAGGTCTTAAAGGAGTAAACTCTGCTGTCAGAGTTGCCTATCTGGGCATTTCTTCAAGCTTGATCTGTCTCTAGGCACATCCCCCTATTTTCTCTACATTTAAACAACTATAGCAATCTTATTTGTGCAATTCTCCATCAGGTGGATTTGACTGACTCCATTCATTTTTATCATCAATAGCAATATTAAATCTAGATTTAGCTTCACCTGCATCTCTGCCACCATTATACCCCCTTCTCCTTGCAGGTCTATCCCTTGATCTAATATTGGGCTTAGATCTATCTTGGGCTGTTTTTGTTGATCTAGACTAGTGAGGATCGAAGTTGTCAGTATCATCACTCCTACTTAAGTTTTTAACTCTATCTCTATCACTTATTCTGTGTTCAGATTCAAAACTATCTATCTCTTCATTTTGGCCATCTAAATCAATTTCTTCCCTAAACCCTCTATTGTCAACGCGCATTTGCTCACTATTTTTGCTCGGAAAAACAATCAAAGTTTGAACCAAGCATCTCTATGCAAAGAAAATTGCCACTACGAAAGATAACTCTCAAGCTTTTTCCAATATGAAGCCAATATATTAGACAGGATGCAACTCTAAGCAAGTGGAATTATTCTTGTAGCCAGGCATGGACATCTACACAAGTGTATTTGTAGTCCGTCAGCAATGGGTTTAGAACAATAAATCTCGGCATGTAAAAATCTGACATCTGAGCCATTTCAAATTAACATTCTAAATCAGAGACCAAAATGCAACAAAACAGAAGATGAACAACAAAGCAAACAATATAATTTTTTCTTCACAGTTAACTCGAACATAGAGAATTACTTCATGAAAGTCAACTGCACAACAAAAATGGACTGCTCGATCAATATACCATAATGGTGAAATACAATAATCACAATAAATTTGGTGACACAAAATAAAGCTAACGCTATGGAAACAAAGATGATTAGACAGCACGGCAGTGACACCTTATCGCAAATGACCCTGGGCCATGAAAGCCTTCTAGCATGTGCTGGGTAAGAAAGACAATAACAAAACAATCACTTTCTTAGTGAACATGATTTCCAATATTTTTATAATATTTTTTATCAAAATCTAAACAATGCAGACTGATGCTGGGATGAATTTCAAAGAAAAGTAGTTCTCCTACTGAAATAAAATCACAAAAAAAGCTTCAGATCTGTCAAAAATATTTAATTTTTAAAAAACTGTCTCCAAGAATTATTTTCATAAAATAACTTTGCAATACTAAATCCAAATCTGCTACAGTGACCTTAAAAGTGATACATAATTTCATACTACAAAAATGAAGCTGTATAAACATGATTAAAAGTGGTACATCATTTATCCTAAAAAAAAGAGGCCATATAAATTAAAAGTGATACATCATTTTATCCTGTAAAATGTGGTCTTGTACTTAGTAATTATTGGCTATTCATCATTTTCAAAAGGCTGGGAGGGAGGCCTGGCACAAACTGTAGGTAATTATTACTGCCGATCCACTTCAAGCATTAGCCCTACCTTCTTGTCATTTGCACTGTTATTGTTGGCATTGGATTTTTTGTGGTGGGAGTGACCATGTCCGCGATGCCGCAGGCCATCGTGAGCATTGGCACTGAAATCGACAGGTGAGGAATCTGTATCAGAGCCAGCAGGGGAGGCTGGGGCACTGCCAGAGGCTGACGTAAACTCTTGGACTTCCTGGAAGTGCACCTGAGAAAAGAACAGAGTGGAAAAAAAGAGAAGATAGGAGCAAATTAGACAAAATAGAAAATAACAGGAAAGGTACAATAGATAGGATAGGACTGGATAATAGGATAGGATAAGATAGGATATGATACGATAGGACAGGACAGGGTAGGACAGGAAAGAATAGGATAGAACATAGTTGGACAAGTTAGGATAGGACAGAATAGGATGAGACAGGATAGGATAACATAAGACAAGATAAGACAGGACCGGGCAGGATAAGACAGAAAAGAGAAAAGGAAAGTATATGACAAGATGAAATGAGACATGACAAGACAAAATATGACAGAAGTAAGATACAACTGGGTAGGATAGGAACAGGATAGGATAGGACTGACAGGATAAGGACAGGATAGGATGATAATATAGGATAAGACAGGACAGAATAGGACAGCGCTGGGCAAGACAGGTCAATAGGGATAAGATGGAAAAGAATAGGATAATATAAAAAAGATAAGACAAGACTTTATGTCCTCAGTGGGAAATTCATATGACAGCGAATCTTCACATACATTCACACACCCAGTCACAGCACACAGACTAAAGTGTTGTGAATAGCAATCAGTACAATGCAGATTCAAGAAGAACCATTCAGCCTGGTAATGTATCAACGAGTGGCGAAGATGTGATTTTCTGTAATATTCACAATGGGAGAGCATTTTGCAGATTATCTGCCCCTGATTCGCTCTCCCAAAAGAGGGACTCGGTTGTGATTAGTATAATGAGAGATCATTTTGACCAGTCCTATTACTTCCCTTTGCCCAACAAAAAAGAGGTGTTGAGCAAGCAGTGTAAAGAGGAAAAAATCCCTTTACTTCGTGTCATTCGAAAGACTGATCACTAAAAATATGATAAAATTATAAAAATAAGAAGAAAACATTCTCTTTATACCATAATTTTGTTGAAATGTTTCACTGTACATGTTTCAAGCAAAGGGCACAAAACGTGTTGTTGTTTTTTTTCCTCTTCGCACCACTTGTTCAATCCCTTTTTTGTCTTGTAAAGGGATGTAATAGAACTGAGCGCAACAATCTCCCATTGCTTTTTCAGTACAGACTATTAAAAAGGCAATTGAGATGATATGGCCATGTAACAAGATTCGCTGGCTTGCTAAAACTGAGCTACAAGGGATAGTAGATGGTAAGCGAAACAGAGATGAGCAGAAGAAAATCTGGGCCTAGACAACACTTAAGAGTGGACAAAGAGAACATTTGTGGAGACCCAGGCTTGACCCAAGACCACGACAGATAGAGAGGATTAATTAGTGCCCACCTCGTCAAGAGGTGCCCTGATGATCCCAGACGGAGTTAAGGATGAAGAAGAGGATTGACTATTAAGTGCTAATTGATGGAAACTGGCCCAAAACTATGATAGATCAAATGAAACTGAAATATTTCAATGTCATTTTTCAAACGTCATGCCAACTTGCCAATAACGCAAATATATATGTGATTTCAATCTCATTTTGATCAGATGAAAACTTTTATTATTATTAAAATAAATATAGCACTTTCTTTACAAGAGAATTTACCAGTCATGAAAAATGAGTTTTTTTTTTAAATGTCAGTTTGTTCCAGTGAATATATCAAAAGTGAAATGGAGCAACTTATTGCTATGCGTTTGATCTAAATGATGTTGTCATCGGATCAAGCCATTATATCTGTGATGGAAGTCAGCAGAAGTTTTGTTCTTAATTAGAACAGGCGAAAAAAAATTCATTAAAATTGAGATAAAAAGTGCCTGCCTCTAATTCGGTCCCACAAATATATAAATTATGAGGTAAAACAAAGTCTAATTGATATTTTCAATGAGATGGATTCAAATTTTTAAATCATACATCACATTAATATCTACAGCCCAATCTTGGTGTCAGTTTCCATGAAATATTACAAATTCCACTTTACTCTATTCTTGGTATCAGTTTCAATGAAATGGTTGCAAATATTTCAATTTCCATTTTTTATTCTATTCAGTCCTATCTTGGTGTCAGTTTCATTGACATAGACTCAAACAATTCAAATTCCAGTTCATGTTCATGTCTATGGCCAAATGTTACAATAAATTTCTTATCTAGCTGAGCATCAAGCAAACAAGTTGTACTATATAGTTTGTGAACAAAACAGTTACCTTTTTCTCCTTCTTTGCAGCATCCTCTGGGTAGAGTGGCTCACTGCCCATTCCTCTTCTGTAGATATACTCAAAGACATCCTGTCACAGATGACAAAGATAAATCTGTTGGTATATTGTTGGTATATTGAGAAGTAACTCACAGTCTGCACATAACTGATAAGAAATGGAAATGGTACTACAAACCCCAATATTGTAGTAGCTATATGTTTATCCTCCTCAAAGGGTGGAAAAAGTACATTTGTGTTGGTGGTGCATACATCACGTTACAAACCCTAAAGCTGTAGAGGCCATCTGTTTTTCACTCTTATGTGTATTTAGTTGTTAATCTGTTCATTCAGATATACATGATAAAGATGCATCTGTTGGTGCATTCAGAATATGACTGGTCAAAGACATACCTGACTTTGCATATCCTAATATACCCAAGTAGTGGCTACTTGTTTATCCTCACTCTAATGTGTATTTTGTCGTTCATTTGCAGAATTTTACTCTGACAGCTGATCCATTTTAAGCAAACCTGAGTTAATAGAATCAACTGCAGGACTTTCGGATATTTGACTTTGATCTGTGCCTCCTGTGCTGGGTGGCAAGACCTCGGGCATGATATGGGTCTGTATGTCTATCATTTAAACCTACTATGCCTGGTATAACTTCTCTGGTTTGATAATATGAGAAAATTTGTCTGAAAATTCAACTTATGATGTTTCACATACTGAATAATAACTTCTCTGATTTAGAATGTAGATGTGAAATTTGGCTTTTTGGCATTCAGTATTGACTAGTACTTCTCTGATTTACTGTGAATGTATGTGACATACAGACTTACTGTGCCTCCCATATAAGGTGGTAAATTCTCAGGTTTGATATAGGTCTGGACGTCTCCCTTGGTCACAAATTTTATTTTGGCCACAGCCTCAGGACTCAGCCATTGCTTAATGACCTTCCAGGCAGCTGTAGTACAAAACAAAATGGAGAATACAAAACTTAACCATAAGTCATCTTCTACATCCAGACTTCAGCACTTCCTTATAACCTACTGAAATGTAGATAAAGAATTTTCTCTCTTTCTTGCCTATACACCAAAAAGGAACAGTGGCATGCCAGATGATAAAGAGAATGATAATGACCAGAGAGGAAACGATAAAATGGAATCAGAGTCCTTTTTAAGACATATAATTACAATGATAATAATAAGACACATTTCACTGTGATAAGATAAACAGATTGTATGGCACAGGTGGTCATACTCAGTGAAAAGCTCTCTCATGATCTAGTCAATGATGAAATGATCACTGCAAATCTGTAAAATGTTGTATAGAGAAGAAAGGAAGAACCAATCCCTGACAGAATGAATGAGAAGGATACAAAAGGTGAAAACAATGAAGAATTCTTTCCATTTCCATATATGCCAGCAGTAATTTGGCACATTTTGTCACAACAAGATAAAGCATCATACAAAACAGTCAGTGATCAGACTGAGAAAGGATCTTTAGAAACACAATCAGCTGTCCCACCCAAGATATTTGGAATCCAGAAAATGCACTTAGAAAAAAATGTTCTCTCTCTTGTGAATACACAAACTGTGGGAAATGGAAGCCATCACATGACACATACAATAAGACTGAACATGAGGGAAACAAAAAATGAAGAGAAATCAAAAGCTCCATTCATATTATATGACACCACTTATTTGGCACATTACAAATGTTAATTTTGTTCTGTTACTTTTGTTAATTTGGTTCATTATGACAAGACAAAACACATGATACAGTCGTTGTTCAAACTGATGATCTGTTTCTGGTTCTGAGATTCAAACTGCTCCTTTGTGGTCTAATCAATGATCAAATTATCATTGCAGCCTATAACACAACAAAATCTCCCGTCTCTTTCTCTTTTGTGTACACTCAAACAGTGGAAAATGGGAGCCACCACATAACAGACAGAATGAGAATGGAGGAGAGGGATCCAAAAGATGAAAAAAAATCAAAAGTTTTTCCCATTTCATATACCACTGCCACTGTCCTGATGTAGACAGAAATTGTGCCAAACTGTTTTATCCTGGGATATGTATATATAACCCATCTTTCTCTTTGTAGTTAATTTTGAACTATTTTGATTAATACGAACACATACATCTTTGAAACAGTAATGGCTATGCATGAACAACAATAAACCAAAAAAACAACATACCAGAAAGCACTATTTACATATGGGCAGATCTGTGGCTCTGCACAGATGGCAAAGAAAAGAACTGCGCATTTTTTGGTGTAAGGGCACATTATAGGAACAGGCCAAAACAAATGAAATACTCTCTTTCCTAGGCTATGTACCATGACAAACGTATAACGACACGTGGATTTTTATCACTGTACCATTACAACAATCTGCTAAAAACTGTTTTTCTGCTCTGGCTAAATACCACTCCATATGCTGACAGGAAAAGACATCAACAACATGACACCAATGATTTGGCACAATTCATTATGACATAAAACTGCATGACAAGATCTGGATCAAACTGACATAGGATCTTTGGGAATACAGTCAATGATAAAACAACCATAGGAAATGATAATGTCTTGGTTCACTTCTAATCTTCTTCATCTGATTTTTCGGTAACAAATATTACCGAAGATATTTTTCTAGAAAAGAGCACTGAAATTCTTCAGCATGTTTACTATGTGGAATTTAACAAACATGTCACACCCAGGCCCAACAAGAAGTAAGAGGAGGGAAAAAAAAAGCAAAACAATCTGTTCCCAATGTCTTAAATTACATTTTCCAGAGAAATCAACTGACGAAACTCACAGTTGAATTGCAGATCCCTCATCTGACTTGTTAATGAAGATCATACTGAGTGCATCTTTTAACCCTTTCACAGTCCGCACCCTTTGATAGTCATACTCTACATAAAGAATCACTTATCCCCCTTCAACGATTTGTCTTTTACTTTCTAAATCCGAAGTCAATAATTCTTGTCAACCATTAAGGGGGCTCGCGGGTAGAAAATCATCAATTTGGGTCAAAAATGACATGTTTTCATTTATTCTTAAAAGATGCTA
>JBCEWB010175638.1:0-15207 GCA_039654565.1 Peronia peronii
TTGGTCCTGCTGTAAAGCGCTTCGAGCCCTCCAGGGGTGAGGCGCTATATAAATGCCCTTTATTATTATTATTATTAATATTAGAATTCCGGCCCAGAATGTTTTGCCAATGAATCCTCTCTCTTTCTCTACCTAAAGTCGTCAAAAAAAAAAAAAAAGAGAAACCGGTTCCTCTATGCTCAGTATAAATAGGTCTTGCAATGGAAAATCAAGAAATGGCTCAGATGTTAACACTATAAGAGTGAAAAGGAAACACCATGAAAGTGAGGTGAGGGGTATTGCAAAGGAGGTGAAAGGACGGTACTAAAAGCCGGGGGCACCGCAGTGTCTCAAATCATCAATGAAATTCTTAAACCATCAGTGAAAAATCGAATATGACCAACGAAAACTTTATTTATCCATAAGGAAATACGTGATCTGATCAAAATAATCGCAGACAGAATAAGTCTAAAACACATATAATGTGTCTAAATACTGGGCCATCAAAATGTCAGATTCTCCAGCTCTAGCTGCGAGTTGTTCCATGCCAGTTCGAATCCATCTTGAGACCACACAATGATAAAGCCTCTTTACTCTCGCGAGTTTTTGAACATGAATCCTCATCATGAAAGTGTAGGGTCTTTAAAAAAAAATCTGTTTGACAAACTAACAACATAGGCTACCACGAGCGAAAGCTGTGTAGCATCGCTGTTTGAGCGTTTCCAGGACAAAATTTTATGGACATGTACATAATTGCAAATTATATAAACAACACCTGCCATAGCAACACAAAGAAGAAGTATTCTAAAAAAAATATGCAACAAAAACATACTCTTGAAATGCTGAGGTCATTATTATTCCTTATAGTTAATATTTCTTTGATAGCTGTACCTACCAAAAAACAACAAAAACAATCTGCAAAACGATAGCAATCCAAGCAAACAAACTGACAAAAACAAAACAAAACAACAAAAAAATGAAACACCAGAAATAAATGAGGAATGCTTGGGCATTATTGAGAATCCCTAAATAATGCTGTATATCAGTATAGCATATGAAGGTGACATCGCACCCACCAAGCAGCTGTCTAACATAGAGAGCCCATGAGGGGTTGTTTACTTTGCTCATCTTAGACTTCGGTGCTGTGTTTATGACCACTGCTCATAGCGTATGAAGGAAAATCAAGAGGGGCATGTTGAGCACAATCAGGTCTTTTTGAAGCAGCTTCCTGGGCAAACCACCACCTGAGATGTTGGCCAGGATCAGCGGAAGCACGATCAAGTTGACTGTCTGTTGCTAGGTAATGATGCATGGTCCCTGGAGGGCTGTGAACTTTCATGTGAATAACAACTGCGCCGTGCTGCAATCCTATGCAAACCCACGGGATCAATAATGAACTTTTTTTTTTCTAATCAACATGATATACAAAAAACAAAACAAAACAAAAACACACACTCACACAACAACAATAACAAAAAAGAAGCCACCTTTTGTGAAAATAATGGGAATATCTGTCTTGAATAAAATGCAATATGCGAATAATAGCTCTGGAGAATTTGACTTGCAAAGCAATGACTTCAAGATCGCAGCACTCAAAGAGTCAACAACGATAGAAATAAATATACACCTAAAAAAAGAAACAATCAACTGCTCAATTTGGAAAGTGGGAAGAGGTTGGGGTTGTGTGTTTTGGGGGGGGGGGGGGGAGAGAAAGACGGAAGAGAAATTCTCTTATACAAGGTGAGGGATGTAACGTCATAACATTGATTCAATATATATTTTTCTGTCGCTCCTATATACCTGCTTACTTTCTTTTTTTTTTCAAGTGCTACCATTTCTTTTTGGTATTCAGTTTAAATGCGTAAGAAATGAGGTTCTCCATGCCACGATATTATCAATCCATAACATAATAAAAACATATAAAAAAGAAAAAAGAAAGAAAGAAACGACAACAAATAGAAAGCGAATTTGATTTCTCATGAAAACACAAAACTATAAATAGAGGGTTGTACGTACTGGACGTGCGGCACTCCGAGATCTTTCCTTAACCTTCCGAATCACTTCACACCGCGGAAATGATTAAAACGAGCGTCTGAGACAGGATAGCAAACTGACCCTTTTACTCTGGCGGGTGCAGGTAATGTAGTGTACAGAGCAGCTGCTGCCGTCCGCTGGACCCCTCGCCGGCGAAAGGCTAGCGTCATATTTATTTTTTTTTAACCCGCTCGAACACCCCTATTCTATCGCCTTCTACGGCGGTCAGGTACTCACACCTCGGCTCATTCATCTCACCTGCTTTATGGGAAGCTGAAAAACAGTGCAGCTTGAATGAACAGCACAAGAATATGCCCAGTCTATTTACTCAAGCAGGCATTGTTACAATTAAACCATCCTGATTTGTTTTCACTAATTGATCTGAGAAACTACGGACATCAAGGCGATACCTCAAAAAGATGGATTCAAAGTACTGCACTTTGGACGACGTTCATGTGTGTAATTCAAAGAGTTGACAAGTCTCAGTCAGTGGGGAATTAACCATTAAGCAGACTAAGCACGTGCTTAGGGCACCAGAGCCAAAAGGACATCATAAATTGAGAAAATGGTGGAAAAAACAAACAAACAAAACGAATGTAGATTTGCATAAATATAATAACAATAATAATAATAATTAAAAATAATAATAATAAAAGCCTTTGGGGGGGGGGGGGATAAAACTAGTGCAAATTTATGTCACTTTAAAGATTAAAGCTGGCTATGATGAAACGGCGTTTTGTCGAAATACAGTACATTGTGTTATCGTGGATCATTTTGTGTACTCCTGCAACTCCATTGTACGTCTGATCGGATAGGTCAAGAACGAAAATAGACTGAATCAGTCTGAAAAGGAGAAAGACGCCGAGATTGATACGTGCCTAGGGTATCAGTGAGCCTTCATCCGTCGATAGCCTCAGTGTTGCGCTTCTATTCTAATGTACCGATATTTAACTGAATTCAAAGGAGCATTGCTTCCTCAGTCAGTGCAAACAAGGACACTCATTCATCCTCACTTTTATTCCCTGAGAAAACAGCAAGCAGATTTATTCACCATGACAGGAAGGTTGTCTTTGTATACAAGCCTCAAATAAAGAATGCCGTGAGTTTTAGGATGGACATAGGCGTTGCATGTTGTCATTCTATATCAGTTTGGACAGACAGAGTGCTGAGATGCTCTGTCTTTCTCAAGCTGCAGTCTTCGCTCTAAAACTTGGCAAAATGCTGATGCATAAAACCCATAAAACGAGTTCAGTTTCAATAAACTCTCGTTCAATGATAACAACTAAATGATTGCAGATTGTCGAAACATTTCACTGACGTAAACCAACAAACCTCTTATCTAATTAGATGATAAAAAGCCAGCTCCATGAAAGCTTGATGTAAAGGTAAAGACCTCCGTAAACCAGTCACCAGTTTCAAGCATGTGCAAAAGACATAGTTATTTAAGCATCTATTGGTCCTCTACAGAGGATAGATTTCCATCCTATACTTTATGTTCTCTACTATTTGCCTCCTTTTATCCCATCTGGTTTCAAATGTTTTTTTTTTTTTTTTTTTGACATCCTGAAATCGGACATTTTGCATTACATTGTACACAATACGTGTGTCTATGATTAATAATGTACATTTGTTTTATACAATATGTGTATAAGCACCTTAAAACAGTCACATAGTCATGTCTACACTTTTATAAACGGTATATTGTTATCATTGTTGTGTTATGATATTTATTGTTATTATATGTATCGCTGTTGAGAATTCTTGAGAGTTTAAACTATATATAAAGTGAATGCAGTGTAAACGCAAAAAAAAGGAGGGTCTGGGAAACATGGGACGTATTAACTAACTGACTGTCCCGCTGCACAGCAACACAATTTCTATTTACAGCTCCACATCTGATGACTGCCAATATCATTCGGATTCTCATTTGTTTTCAGTTTACAAACTAATAGCACCAAAAATAGATAAGTATGACACTGTTACTTTTACTACAACTATGACAATAAAATGACCAGAAAATACCCCAAACGAACAAAATCTGGACTAAAAAGATAAGCAACTACGTAAACTGAAACAATCATAGCAATCATCGAAAGTTCTGCCATAATTCTTCCATTTGGTCCTGTCTAGCACCGGTCATATGACAAACAGTCCGCAGCAACGCAAAATGAAAGAAAACAAAAATCAAATTCAACTTTAATCCAAATTCACCCAATGGGCATTCTGTATGCTTAATATTTCGAACAAACATTTAAATAAAAACCAAACCAAAAACAAAACAAAAAGATCCACAGATCCTGAAAAACCATTTCGTATAGGTAATAATTCGAATAATCCAAAAAAGTCTTCACATACCTTCGTGTTTGCTCACCGTGTCTCGCTTAATTCCTGCTGCGCTCTCGAAATAACATTAACACTCGCCTACGTACGTTTCAGTTTGTTTTGACTGGCCAACTGCTGTCCGTTTACAGGCCTATGCAATCAAGTGAACGTATTATTCTATTGCATAACCAATAGGTTAAATACTTATGATGTAAATTCGATTCCTGTTAGCAAACTATTTCGTAACATTCACGCTTGACGAACTCATGGAAATATGAACGGGAAAAATTCACTGTATTCCACACAATTCAGAAATGTATGGTCGTACAACACCACTTTTGAGTACACACAAATTAACCATAATTAAACCTGAGTTTGGTATGTAAGCTTTTACCCCAGAATCCTAAGTACACCAATTCCTCCAAGTTCTGAAAGATACTGAAGTAGATGGCCTAGGTGAGGAAAAGGTTAGCACATCTCTCTAGACATCAGCTGATAAAATGCTCAAAAACAGCAAACGAAGAGATTTAACATAGTACAAGAGAGGCACAGAAAGAACAGCGATGTGCTGTGTGTGCTTCCTCAAGCCATTATCGCTGTTTCACACTCGTAAGCATAACCCTAGTGCCTCAACGCCGCATTTCATATTTTGATTTGCAAATGAAATGATATTCAAGTCGCAGGCTTCACTTACATCATACTCTCTGAATGTGTATCTGTTAATAGCATTTACATCTTTTCTTTTTCATTTGATGTAGAACTATACATGAAAGACGACCTATGTAGTTCTCCAATATTCTTGTTTCCATAATACTACACAATTTAACCTCCTGCTCATCCTTTATCTGAGCCAAGAACAACCTGTGATGTTGGAAATCACTCAGCCAACAAAAGTATATCGTTACAATTGCCATTTGTTTGTTTGCACATAAACTGCCTATAATGAATAAAAAAAAACAACAACAACAACAAAAAGACGCTGTTAAAGTGACTGAGAGGATAATATTCTGCATCGTTTTTTGTTTGTTTGTTTTGTTTTCTAAATTAATTTGAAGTAAAAAGTAACCTACGGGCACTGAAACCACTAAGTGTGGCAAGCTACACCACATAGGTCACCATACATGCTGCTATCTCTTCTGTCTCCCCCCCCCCCCTTCCCTGTGAACAGGACTACGACATGTAACCATTAAATCTGAATCTACAGGTTTCCAATGGGACTTGAAGTACAGATAAAACGAGCTGAAAAAAATGATAAACTCTGGCGTCACCGTTTCTTCTTCAGATATTTCTGACCTCATTCAGGCATAAGAAGAAAATGCTGTACACATTATGTATATCGGGTTCGCTAAAGAAACAGAGATAGACCTGGTAACGGAATGGGACAAAAAAAAAAAAGAAAAGAAAAATGAAAAAAACTGGGAGGGGAAGAATAAAGCTGCTACTTCTTAAATAAAAAAGAAAAAGAAGAAAATAAACAAAAGCACATTCTACGGTAAAACTTTTTTTTTTCAATAAAATATAAAAATCCTGTAGTTACCCGGAACCAAAATGTATCATAATGGTATGTTCTTACACATATCAAGCTTTCTCTCTTGCGGCAACATACACCTGTGATTGAGAAATGAAAAGAAATGTGATTAACTGCAGTTATTATTCATTTTTCATATGATTTTTAAAAAATAGTGGCAGTGTTTATATAAAGCAAATGAATGTCACACTTGTTAGGCTGGGTTCAATTCTTTCTTTGATAATGCAAATGAAGGGTTCAATGGAAAAACTCGTGATGTCCATTTCAGAAATCGGAGAACATCAGACATGAAATTGTTATATTTCAAAATATTTAGGTAAAAATCATCATACTTTCTTTGATATATGATGAGAAATGGATAAACTTGAACCCACAACAGGTTTTACAGACATAGTAATCAACAGCAAATCACCCAAAGCCGGCAAACTTCAACTTCTTAAGTTTAAGTGTCAAAATATGACATCACGACTTTTTCCATTGAGCCTTTCAAATGTAAATGAAAGCTGTGTGATTCAATCTTCAACTTCCCTATCAAATCAATCAACAAATAAGAAAGTATTCAATCATTAGCTATTTCTACTGAGAAACTTTTCAGCTATAAGTGAATTTCGAAGCCTGCAAAAGTAGTTAGGATGATTACTGAAAATGAAACGGCAAACATGACATTAACATAATATCTGTTTATAAAGGACATCACAGCATGCGAGTAAAGGAAAGCAGAGGCAAAAAAACAGCCGCATGTCAAATCTTGTGACACATTTCAGTGTGGTATGTAACATGTTTATCACTTCTCACCATCAGTTATGCCTTCTGACAGTATCAATTTCTGGAGAATGACATCGTATCATTTCTGCGGTGAGGTGTATCCAACCGAATGTACTCCCGATGATTGACTGCCACTGACTAATAACTGTTTCTTTCCGCTGCTGTTTCTCCTTTCATCTCGACGTTGCCTTCACTGATTCAGCGTTCAGCAACGCCAAATCAAACAATGGCAGGTTGTGATGGCCTGGATGATAACTTGCCTGTCTCTGTTCACTCAGCCGCCAGACCTGTCCGACTCCGTATCAGTCATGGCTCATCCTCCAGGAGCCACTATCACACTGGCTCACCATTCCCGCGCACAGCACTGATTAAAGATTTACATCCGGTTTTTCTTGCCGTGAGGCGAACGGGCGATGCCTGAGAAATTCACCTGTTTCGGAAAATAATATCTAACATACAAAACACACTACACACCTTAACACATACAAGTGAATTCATCCACTACCACTGGCAAAAGCAGATGTTTCTGGATGTTTTTTCTTATTTGTTTGTTGAATAAAGCTGTCACATAAGAAATGGATAAACACACAAATTTAATACAATACTGATCATTAGCTTTCTCTCATCCGACAATATTATTGATCACTTTCAGAATCTATCTGAAAATATAACACAACTGTCAGGCGCCAATTACGCCACCAGCTGAAGTTCATGGTGCTGTGCTCACAAACTTTAAATCTGAATCACCCGATGTCGTACAGTCCATACTGCACGACAAGCATGGCATCAAACAATGTGTTATTATCACGAGGGCATACAAGTATTTTTTTTTTGAAAATGTGTTTCAGCAAATAGTGAATAAACCTACAATCAGACGGCTGGGTACATCCAAACTAAAACGGATGCCGTTTGGGGATCCTCGTCCTCAACTTCCCATAATCATCTGCCAACACCCGTGTAGAGTTAGCCGGGCCGTCAAAGGTTGGGCTGACTCTTTTCCTCAAGGCGGTCTGAGTACGTCAGAATGGTTGGCTCTCAGCCGTGAAGAACCGCCATAAAGCTTATCAGCCAAGAACTACTGCTGCTGGCTTCTGAAACGTATTTCCTTATGCTCTCGCTCTATGCCTGGTTTCCAAAATGACCGAAGAGAAAATATCAGTTTGTTGCCAGAGATCGGCCGTTTGCTGAATGTTGGGAGCTGGTTCCGTCCTTCTCGTTTTTCCTGTTCATTCGTTGTGTAGGAATGTAAAACGTGTTCTCACTAAATTCAAGTATCCACTGGCTGTGTGTGTGTGTGTGTGGGGGGGGGGAATCTTTCTTACATCTCACAGGATTTTCTTTTTCTTCTTCTTTTTTTTTAGTTTCCTTACAACAGAAACATGCGGGTTATAGTGCAAGAAGTCCACATGAATTTTATTTAAATGGTATTACCAATTCCTCTTTTAAAAGATGCTAAAAATCTGAATTCAATATCCTGTCTACATTTTCATTAGTTGTGTGGTTGAGCCATCACGTGACGTTGGAGACAAAGTTTACCTGTGTCTTATTTCGCCTCCACAAAGTCGTGAGTAATGTCAACAATTATCTTGCGTACCGAGCCAATTACTGAGCACAAATTCATTAACGCCACAATTAGAAACAGCTGGAAAGAACTTTGTTTTGCACTTTATCCACTCTTCCTTTTCAAATTCGGCATCGGCATTTGCATGCACATTCTGGAATCCTGTAAATAATAGCCATAAAATGCAGAATGAGAGGAAAATGGGTGAGATTCCCTTAAGTCTGTAAAGTTGTTACTGAAATCATAGATTATTGTCCCTGCTTGACATCCACTGCAAATAATCTGAACACAATGTAAGATGTACTCAGGTAATGTTTAATAAGGAATACAGAAGACGGTGACTATTGATTTTTTTTTTTTTTTCGTTGTGCGGCTTTGCTCAAGATGTGCATAAAAATACATCCAATTTCCCAGATAACACCATTGCAAAGAATGGCAAGTACACATTAAAAGTTTTTGAATCCCAACTACACTTTTGTTGTTCATACGATATTCAGAAGACCTGCAAGGCGATTGTCTCTAAATTGTTTCTGGCTGTCTCTGAATAAAAGTGAGGTTCTGTTCATCCTATATCCTTATCATGACATACTAACAACAGAGCCTTATCACCTTATCCTATAGGCAGTCAAAATCACCACTGTTTTCCAGCTGATCATAATGATGTCAATCCAACCATTTGGCAGAGTGATTAATAAATTAATGCATTCTGGCGTAAAAGGTATATAGTGGAGAAACTTAGTTATCCTCGGCATCCAGCTTACAACATGCTTCTTCACAACAGAAAGGCTTTAAAAAGGACAAAAGTGTGTGTGTGGGGGGGGGGGTGCTCCTCTTCACTAACTTCATTTATCCCCAAGAAGCAAAACACACATATTTACCTGTTACAACTATGGACAAAAATAAAAAAAACATACGAAGAAGAAGAACAGGAATGGCAATGACTGAAGAGTTAACATTACAGGATCCCGAGAATTGACTAACCAGTGCTGAAGAAAAGACAAAATTGCGGTAAAATTTTATCGTTTCCATCCAGATAATTTTCTACAAAACCACGATCTGTGGTTCACCTAAACCCGCCAGCCAAACCTATCGGACGGATATCTTGAAATCATTTTTTTTTCATGTTATTTTAACAGCAGCGGTTTTGCACAGATATAATTATATCTGCATGGAGGGTACTGGTACACTTTCGAAATATGAACGGCCCCATTTTCCCATCAATTCATTCATATCAACCCCACAGTACAATAGAAAAAAATGAATAGATTTACATAATGAAATAAAATAAAATAAAAATAAAAGTTGTGAAAAAAAATATGTATTTTTATACATCGCAACATGCTCCACAAAAAGGCAATAGAATTATTTGGAATTAATAAAATTCTATGCTATTCTCTAACTTTCATAAAAAGATTCCCCCTCCTCTCTGTCCCCAAAAACATACACTGCCTAGAAAAAAATACTGTCCATACTGACTTTGACACTATTGACACAGTTTACGTTCTGACTGACAGAACCATATCTTACATGACATAATTTGAAACGTTTGTTTTCCCGGTTCGCTTACGGATGGCATTATAATATGCCAAATAAGATTACTCTCTCTTCCTGACAAATCTAATCCAGCACAATCATTATTATTCAGCACGATCTGTATGGTGTCTGCCGTACCGAGATGGCGTCTTTGCTTCATCAAAAACTGTATACCGGTGCCCCATGAAGGTAGTAACTGAATGAATAACTGAATGAAAACATTTTTGAAGCTGAGGCAAGCATCAGTTAACAAACTCTGGTTGGGTTCTGACTTTCAGTTTGAGAGGTCCAACTCCACAAAAATCGATGAAGTGAGATTACTAAAACAACGGGGAAAAAGAGGGAGTGGGTGGAGAGGGTGGGAAGAGGATATAACACAAAAATACCTTGTACTTGATACTGCTCGTACTAAAATAGCATCATAGTAACAATGTCATTGCCCCAATCTAGCAGGGTTTACGTCATCTACACGAATGAATAGATTAGTCGTCCACACAAAGTTCAGTTTGTTGTCCAATGAACCCATATGCTAAAGATTACATTCCTATATTTCTTTGTCTCTTGGTTTAGGAGAATATAGCATCAATGCTGACAGACAGTACTTCAAGAATTTGTTAAAGTTTCCGTAGAAAAAGGTTAGTCCAAGCATATCTTGCCTTTTGGCTCAAAGACATATCATTTTGGAAGACTTCTACCGAAACGACGATAAGAACAACGGGTAACAATAAATCTCATATGATTCTTGATTCAAAAGAAAGCACAAATAGCCCACCAATAGCATATATTAATGTATGTCATTCGTAGCGGCATGGGCCTAATGATTAAATGGCACTGAATCGAACAGAGAATTGAAAACTATTTTGAATTTGTCAATTAATTATCCTTAGTTGATACGATGAATGGTGTTGGTGATTAGTTCTCATATGAAAATGCGTCAAGCGGAAAACCAATAAAATTTGTTTGTTTGTTTGTTTGTGTTTGTTTGTTTTGCCGTTACACTGATTCGATTAGTCAAGCTATCAAAGGTTGGGTTATGGTCTTTTTCTCATCGCAATTTCAAATACACAAATGCCCTGTCACGTGATCTGTGACGGGTCATTCTTCTCACCAACACTTTAAAGAGAAAGTTAACAACAACAACAACAACAACAACAAAAACAACAACAACATCAGTAGCAAAAATAAAGTGAAAATAAAAACAGACAAACAACTAGCCTGCAATCCTTTCTTGCAATCTTGCAGGCAGACTTTCTTCTGGAAGCTTCCTCTATTACCCCGGTTTGTTTTAATTGAATTACATTCACTTGGCGGCCGTCTTGCTCGCTGATATTTTAGAAGCGTTCGCCGGGTTGAAATGAACACCTGTGGCTATTACTACAGCTGTCTCGTTGGAGACAGATCTTAATTCTCTTTTACTATGCAGCATCATCGATATTACCAAGCCGGTGGCAAATCGACTATGCTTACTGAATTGATTTTTATTAAAACTTTTTTTTTCTTTAATATTTTTTTTTTTTTAGGCAGAAAGGCATCTATTGCTGATCATTTTTCAAAAGTCTTTGATAACGCAGCAATGTAAATCCAACCAGCATAAATCTGTGCATTGCAAGATTTAAAGCCAGACAGCACTAATCATCAAAGCAGCAAGCTATCCTATACCAAAGACAGGATGGGAGTTCTTGAAATAAATTCTGAGGTTTCAATGCATTGATATGACATTCACAACGGTCTGCTGCCTCGGCCAGACACAGAACAATGCTAGCAGGAGGAGTGCTTGGACTGAGTTTCAGCTGCTCCGCATGAACTCGATTGTGGCTCTAATGACCGTAATATTCGTGACTGAGTGGAGCACAAGACCTGAAAATAACAGCCATCTGATCATGTGTACTTTCATCTTGTTTCCCTTATGTGCTGACCCTTTCAAACATTCGCATATTCAGTCTGGTTGATATGTTTCCCTCTCCTCCCCTGCCACCCCATCAATATACATATATATAGTTTTAAAGAAACTCAGTCATGATCCAAATTATCTAGCTCGAATTTTCAGTGATGACAGAAATGGCATTTTTTACCACTTGTACAGCAACAATCATACACCTTTCACAATCGTTTAGAATTTAACTACATGTGCCGTTACCAAAAAAAAAAAAAATGATTCACTGAGGAATAAACTATCCTGGCCTACTAGATAAATGGTGCAATAAATCTGCCAACTTCAGCATCCAGCTTGATCTACAACACGCATTTTCAAAATGGAAGATTAAGGAAAAAACGGGGGTGGCAGGGGAGGGGAGGGGGGCATATCAACCAGATAGAAATGTTCTTCCTAAGAAGAATTATATCGTGGTCGGTCATCGTCCATGATGCAAAAATGTCATACTTTTTAATCACGACTGTTGTACTGTTGGTAAAGAATTAAAAGAGTTCTAAAAAAATCATTACTATTATTAAACAAAGAAAGCGAGAGTAGGAATCTGATCGCGAAGGAATCTGGCTCTATAACACTGTGGGTAATTCTGAATGATGCAAAGAAAAAAATTCATGGAAGAATTAACATTTTATGGCTTGCCTAAGCAAAGACTGAAAATAAAAATGAGTTATCTGAGTTTCCATGAATATCTTTACCACAGTCGTAAGTGAACAAGTTTTTGGCTTCGTTTGTTTTGGTCACGCAGTTTGTGCATAGCCCGCTACTTATGATGTACAGTTGTAAATGAGCTTCATTGACACCTCAACATAGTGTTGTAGAAGATTTTGGTTTCTCTTATAATAAACATTGGTTGTTCACAAACGAATTAAGTATAGGTTTCCCTCCATTTAACTGGTCGAAATTGATTTCCTGAGGCTATCTGTGTGCTTACTGTCTTGAGTCCTACGGACAAGATGCTAGCATGTTACTATGATAACTTGAGCACCCATCTCCCTTTGAAAACAAAATCGAGAGCAAACCACTTGTGTCATTTTTAGTTTCTGATTTTAATGACGTTTCTGAGGAGCTTACACACGTCGGAAATTATAACGAAAGTGTTTCCGGTCTTGCTGATCGCCAATAACACAATCAATACAACATAAATATGTCCAGAGTAATTAGGAACGAATAGGACATAAGAGAATGAGAGAGAAAAGAAACGATGGATGAAGAGGAACTCAAGCTGATAGTCAGAGTAACAAATGGTGCCAAATTTGCATCACAGAATTTCAGGCTCCGAGAGATTTGATTTCGCGCTCATTGACTATGGCATCCAAAAAACGTGTCTTTAATAGATAAGTTCTGTTGCTGCTTCCGTTCTCGCCACAGTGAATTTGAGATTCTTGAACCCTTTACCATGTTTCGTGCAATAGTGAGAACTGGCTGAGATCAGGTCCAACACAGGAAGCAAACACCCAAACACAGCATCTTCTTACAACTATCGATCATGAATCTTTCCAACAAAATGGCTATCAAAAGTATTGCTACTTCAAATTGTTAACTTTTATTAAGTTCAAACAATGCTTTCATGACTCATCTGAAAAATTCCATACCTTAGGAATGATATATACATGTGCATGATGTATCCCTCAGCTACCAAATGTATACTTGAGGCTAGTAATAATTAAAATGATCCCATTGGGCATCGACAAAACTTGGCAAAGATGCATAACAGTGAATTGAGACACACAAAAACAAAACAGCATTACAAAATATGAAGAGAAAAAAAAAACATGCACACATATGTACAAGTGCAGTTATGCACAAGTGTAGCCGGCTGACAAGCTGGATAATTTGATTCATCTTTTGCCTATCCAGGTAGGGAGAAATACAATATTCGGATAATCCTCATGTGACAATGATGTATAATAGGCCTCGCAAGGTGCAAGAAAGCAGTGAATTTCATTAGTGACTGGCATTAAGGTCTGTCGAAAACAAAGATCATCAAATATTCTCTGATGCAACAGGTAAAATGATGATAAATGAAACTCAGATTGTGATTTATGAACGTGTCACATTTCAATCAATAAAATATCGCCCTTGTTTCCCCTTAACAGAAAGAAAACCGGGCTTCCAAAAAAGTAAACATAAATAAGAATGACAAACGAGTTGGTAAACACAGTTAAGCCCTATAGTTCCACACATAGTTCACCAGGTATAATCAACACAAGAAGTGGTTTATAAAACAGCGCAAACATGGCAGAACAAACACTAGAGTATTGTTGTGTTTGCTTTTCATGTTCACATCTCACTGTCATCTCCACGAAACTGTTGTCTGGCGATGTGAAAGATGCAAATCTCCAAATGCAGCCTTATTATGTAGTCAAAGCATACTGTTATATCACCAGATATGAAGGCGTATTGCGATTATGCAGAATGCATTGAAATGTAGCTTTCGTTTGAGTACATGGAAAACAAATCATGAGTTTTAAATCCTTCAGGTACAGCTAAGACACGGACTCACCGACATGCCATACAAGGCTTAGTCTTCCCTTTCTCTAAGCAAGCATCATGCACATGTCAAAATGCTAATCAAGCAACTTTCCTAATCTTCTTTCGCTGGGTACACTAATACATAGCAAAGACTGTGATCTGACACCGTGAGACGTTTTGACGAGAAGTTTTAACGAGACAAATCCCCGATGTGCGACATCAATGATCTTACATAAAGCTCTCAGGCCATTCTGTCACTTGCTTTAACTGGAAACAGATATCCCTTGTGCTCCCAGGTACTGGACTCTGTACATGGCTATCAAATCTCCTTTGTCAAACCCAAAAATTATTAGGACAAATAATATGATCCATGCCTGTATATAGCATAAAATACTACCCCATTCTTCTTGAAAAAATGAAAGTTTATTTAGAGCATTTGATGTGAAAAGAAAGCGTTTTGCTAACTTGCTACATGGTGTTAATGCTATTAAAGTTCGGAAGCCGTTCCACTGCGAATCAGTGAGATAAGGGTTCCAGGTATAGATCTAAGATGCCAAGATTACAATCTAGTTTTGTATGCCGGTGTCCTTTGTCAGTCACATCAATGAAAGAGCCAGAGTCAAGATAGTGAAATTGAGGCTGAGGCAGGGCATCCATGAGGGACCGTGATACAAATATGTATGCATGGATGTATCCACTTCTATTACTACGTTCAGAAATGGACCAACTTTCAGGAGAATGTAAAATCCCAAATGGATTTTCTGATATGCAAATGACCCATCGGTGCGTCTCCAGTCCCCCCCCCCCCCTTTTCCCACCTCCTTCCACTTGACTTCATGCCAGTTACATGTTTTTGAAAAGGCAGATTACACATAATGTTTCCCCGCAGGGCCCCGGGGTTATAAGTACGTTCTTTGCTCCCACCTGCAGGCGGTGAAAAACCGCCATCGTTGGGATGTATCGCATGGGATGCCATCCTCGACGTTCCAAGAATGCATCTCTTCTCTCTCTCCTTGCTCCTGTCTTCTGTCCCAATCTCTTTCCTCTCTTCTTCTTGATGTGTAAACGTATCTTACCGTATCT
>JBCEWB010175638.1:15307-25351 GCA_039654565.1 Peronia peronii
TCTCTCCTTGCTCCTGTCTTCTGTCCCAATCTCTTTCCTCTCTTCTTCTTGATGTGTAAACGTATCTTACCGTATCTTACCGTATCTGGCACAATATGGCCATGATCATGCTAATGTGCCGTAAACCTCAACACGAACAACAAACACATGACAGTTAGAAGGATGGACGAATGGAATGCGTGGAAGTAAGGATAGATGAATCAATGGATAGATAACTGGAAGGACAGAGGACAGGACGGACGGATGGATTAATGGACGGATGGACGGACAGATGGATGGATGGATGAATGGATGGATGGATGGATGGATGAATATGCAATTTGCCAAGAAGAAATGGCTGACCGAATGATGAATAGATGGACAGATGAGAAGTCCATCATACTAAAGTAACATGAATATGCTCCGATGAATAGGGTTAACATAGCCAGCAAATAAAATATCAGTACCAGTAAAGATTATGGCAACATTACTTACCTTCCCGCATCCCACTGAAGTATCCATACAATCATCTCCACGCTCATTTCTGAAAATATGCCAGGCAATGCAAGGCAACGTCAGCAACATCAGCATTTCAACTTCAAAGGAAGAAATGTGATTTATGTCTCCCTCAAAGACTGCCCCAACAAACCCTTGCCCATAACAACCAGACCCAGTTGGCGAAAATGTGAAAGCAACGCTGAAACCCTCTACAGTGAAGGCAGTAAGAGTGTACAGACTTTGTACCAACAGGTATGTAGTCTTACCCCAAAGGTAGAGAAAAGTAATTGTGCAACATCCTGCTTTCATGCCACACCCACACCCACACTACATTGCTCACCAATCTCAATGGCTTAAAGACATGTCTGTTGTTTTCCATTTGTTTGTTTAAGTTGTTATAATGACGATAAAGTACTTTGTGCAGCTATTATGTTATTCAATAGCTACAGCCTACATGCACAACTGCACAGATGGGCATACTGCTGAAACAAAAATAGATGGCATTCTTTTAATGTTTTCAAAAAGCTCTTGCTTTTTCTTGGTCTTATATAAGTGTGTCAGCAAACACGTGAACAAAAGAAAAACAGCAAACAAATAAACAAATGCAAAAAATAATCATCATGATTGTTACACAATAATAAGGGCAATCAAGATTAAGCTATTCCCAGGGGATCTTCCATGCTTAGTCTGCAAGATCAAACTGTATATTGCATCAGACAATGCAATTACTTTGCCCTTCAGCTTCATTCATAAAACTTAATAAAAAAGAGAGCAAACTGAAACCAAGGATGGTTTACATTTTGTAAAAGAGTGCCACACATTTTCCTTACATATGTTTTTCCTTAAAAAATTCTTAAAATCATTGTTGTACTGCTCGCCAAAACTACAACATTAAAGAAGTTTTTATATTAAGTTACAATAGAGATGTTCTTATGTAATGTTCTATCAACATTATTGAACCATCTTGTTTCCTGGATACAAACTCAGATCTACGTCTTATTTGAAGTCAACTACATTACAAGAGTAGGCCTTAAAAAATGATAGCACATGGCAAACATAAACTGGGCAACTATATTTTCATATTTTCCCAGGAGAAACACTTGGCAGACTTTGCCTCATTCAGTGTTTCCTGTAATGTTTACAAGAGTCACTGGGACTTCATATCATGTGAAAATCTAGATATTTTCTTACCCTAACATAAGACCAAACTCATCTGATAAGATGTTCTTATTCGGAGACATGTCCCAATCTTCCACTGAGTTGGATACCAGATTCGGGTGCATGTCTTCTATGAGGATCTGAAGTTTTTTGTCTTGGCTTGACCAACTCCTAAGAAATTGATTGAGAAAATTTACTTGAAATAATATCTGAATGCGACATAACATCCATACTACACATTGCTTCATATAGCCTATACAGTTTCATAAGTTGTAAACATCTTTGGGCTCAGAGGACAAAAATCTGATTAAATGATTAAACATTTTCAAATCTATGCTAAAGTCCTCTATTCTGTACAGTAACATTATTCATACATTTTTGTCTTTCACAATCAGTGGATTAAATAACTTCCTGGACCAGTTTCATTTTTAAACCAGTTCACAATGCAAAAGAACATGGAAGAGTTAACATTACAATGTACTGAGCATATCAATGGACAATTCATGGATAAAGAGTAATAGAGGATTGTGCAAAAGTCTGCAAATGCAATTGACAGCTTGAGTCGGGAAAGAAGTTAGTGCAAAAATTTGACCAATAGAGCCCAAGATGAGAAGTTCAGACCATGATGAGTGAGTTAGGTATAACAAAACACTAATTTCATCTTCATACCACAAAAAACCTCAAATGATAAAAGTTTTTCAGATTTTATCATAGACAGTTGATGCAGCACAGAAAGAGAATTCTTTTTCTCAAACCCAGCCACTTTGACAATAACCACTTTATAGAGTTCAGTGTTACCTTGAACTTAAAGATATACTGCGGCTAACATCTCCTGAAGCAGAAAAAGAGGATACAGATGACCCTGAAGATGAAGATCCAGCAGCAGAGGAGATGGTTGATGAAAAAGAAGAAGCAAATGAAGTTGATGCAATAGCCCCTAAGTCAGTCTTTTGATCAGGTCTTCCCCATGCTAGTGCACCGGTGTAGACTCCTCCATAAAGATCTGATTCATCCTCCTCCAAGTTAAACTTCACTGTTTTGCTGGGTTCTGTGCGAACTGCACAGCTCTCATTCTTTTCGTTTTTAAACTTCTTTGAACAGCTGACCAAGCCACTTTTGCTTGGACTCAAGAATTTCCCCACTGATGTGCTGTTAATTTCTCTGAATCTTCCAGATGGTTTGAAACCATCCACATTATCTTTACCATGTTCTATAGCTGCATGGAAACTGGGTCTTCTCAGGTCCTCTGTATATGTGCAGTGATCTCTCTGTGTTTCATACTCACGGGTTAAATTGGAGACTTTTAAATGATCTTCTTGGCTTTGTTGGACAGCACTGGTGAAACTCGGTCGCCGTACTCCAATAGGTGGTTCCAGATTACTTATGTCACTTGAATATGTGCTGGCTGTGGAATCATTCATGTATTGGTAGTTATCTTGATGAGTAGCAAACTGATAATTATTATTACTGCTGACAGAATTGCCATAATGATTGTTGTTATAACGAGTGGCTTTTGTACTTTTCCTTGCCTCCTCTAAAGTTAAATGATCTTTATTGGATGAAGTTATGCTTTTATCCTCCAAAAATTTTCCTGATCGCCTGATGAAATCCTGCCGCCTGTGACTTCCATACAAACTCCTTTGTCTCTTTGTAGTGTTTGTGACACTGCAGTCAGAATCAGTGGCTGTTTCCACTGCTCCAATAACTGCTGATGATGAGTGAGTGGCACTAACATCAGCATGGCTGTAATTGCTATCCTCTGATTCCAGGCTGCTGAGCTGTTGACTGTGATTGTTTTTCAATGATGTAATAGTGGGGCCTGATGTCTGGTACCTAAGTTACAGTAAAGAAGAAGCTTACAGCTTTGTGATACATAGCAAAGGCTTTGCAAGTAATTTAGATAGCATGCATTAGATAATACAATACTGAATCAGGTGTTAGTTTGAACAGAATATGGAAGGAGGAAATCCCTTGAAATCCAATGAGATTTCCAAAGTCAAATCAAACAGCCTATGCCAAAGAAATGCAAAAATGGTGTATAAAAATTAAAATGTATAAAAAAAAGTGAACTCAACAGAAAAAAGTAATCAGAACCCTGAGTAATCCCGAAGTCTGATATTACTGAAATTTTCTCTAGGTATATTGGATGTCACATTACAATGTTGGAGTACTTTCCTAGCAAAGCCTTGAGTATAGGACTGCCCTTGAGAAAAACATTATCTACTTTAAATAGAAATTTAGAAGGAAAAATCCTTTGAATTACTGCTGTAATATTTCATGCAAAGAGCATTAACTGTTTACAGTTTGAAAAATAATTTTGTTTCCTATTGACGATAGTCACCTAGAAATGAAATGAGGTTTCTAAACCCAAAAAATGAATGAATATGTTGCAAATTTGCTTCAAAAAGTTAGTGAAACACCAAAAAACCAAAAAGTCAAAACTTTGTTGAATCCTGCCAAACACAGACAGCAGTATGAAACCAAATTTTAAGATCAATGTGGTTAAGAGTGAAGATCAAACCTGGCTCGCAGCAAGAGTCTGGCAGCCCTGCATTCACTGCAGTCCACATCTTCACAAGACACAACAGATGGTGGGTATGAGTATTTTGGATGGTTCATTGGAAAGTTTCCATTAAAGACATCAATCGTCAGAGCATCTGTGTAAGAACAAAGCAGAGAGATTCTTTTCTTGTCTTACATATGATTATGAATTCACAGCACACAAACATAATTTTTGGAATGTGTTCAAAACTTAAAGATGTAAAATATCTTTACAGGCTCAATATTTGGAGGCTTTCAGCATTTCCAACAATATTGATAATTTTCAATGGTAAACAATTGGTATGTGAACCATAATAGGTCCATTTAATCCAGTGCAAGTCAAGTCAGATTCAAAGTACCTTAGTTGTTTGTCATGTCAAAAGATATTGATTTCATTTAGTGTAAAAATGTACAGATTTATAATACTGTCCAAGGGATGCAAATCTGCTATATTTGACGCTGCTATGTGTAATTTTAGTAAAACATGCTTTATCAACGAGAGGACAGCTCTTTGATGAAACGTGGCTTACCAACAAGAGGAGAGCTTGGTGACAGCTTGTGTGTGTAGGACCAGTTAACATTGGGATAGCCATCATCATAGCTCCACAGCAATGGCAGGTTGAGATTGCTTTTTTTCTAAGAAGAGAAAAGAAACTGCATATGTGTTTGTTTGCGGGGGGAAAAATACCTTAAAGATGATCAAAATAGTTAACAATGCATGGAGTTAGAACTGCACCACATCTAGAATCTGGAACAGAATGAATGCAAAATCACATAATAACTCCAGAAATACATCATTTGAAAATTTCACTCAAAACATTTACATAATTCAAGGATAATGAAACATTGATATAAAATTTCATGATTTTGTTAGATGATCTGTCAACTCTGAACATAATGTATTTCACAAATATGAACATAGGGCAATGGCCTCATGCAAACTTGTAGACTATCTGCCTGAATATATCTATTTCTAAAGTCACACAAGTATACAAACTTTTCATGCATTTTACATATTTTTTAATGAAATTCACCATTATTCAAACAACAACAGAAAATGATATTTTGTCAGATTTTAAACGGTCAACAAAACCTTCTTTGTTAGGTTAGCTTTACTTGCTTTTTTGAAAGAAAACCAAAAGAAAAAAAGAAGCATATACATGAATAAAAAAGACTGTAAAACAAATTCTAGAACATACTTATGATACAGAATTTAATGTAAATCTGAATGTTTTTTTCATTGGATTGACAATATGGTATTTTGTGCTTCTTAATGGCTACTTTTTCGTTACCAAGAAAGCTGGAGCACTTTTCTATCTAACTGCCATGCTCAGTGAACTTACCAGTGCACCTAGTGCTGCCTCTCTCTTCTGAAGCCGTGTCCTCAGAGCTGTAATGTCACCTTTAATTTTCTCCTTCAGCTGCTCTGTTGAGCTGGATTGAATGTTATCATCCTGGAAGTAAAATAAACCTGGCATTTGTTTGAAGTAATTGCACAGTAACTTTCATTAAGCACACTTTAAGTTTAAGACAGAAACAAACATTTATTTCTGTAAATGTTTGATAAATAATGTTGAAAACAACAACAGCTAGAACAAACAAACAAACAAACAAAAACAGCACGAAAAAAAAAAGTATAATCATTTCATAGTCATATATCTCTCTAGCAGAGGCAGATAAAATTCCTGACAGAAGTTAGATACTTTACCCCTATAACAACTATATAATTTTTATCCTTATATTCCACTTTTCATCTTAATTTGAACAAGACTGCCATTTCATCAGAGGTTTTTCTTATATGCATGTCATATCAATAGAGCTATAGAAATGACAGTAGTAATGAAACTGAGGAGGAGAATCAAAAGATTCACAGTAAAGCAAATGTAATCTGATGGTAATTTTGAACAGCTTCAATCAATCTCATCCATAGCCATAATACTTCATTGCCAGTCCTTACTTGGATATCCTGACATTCTCTTTCCACATCTTTCTGAACCAGTCTCCAAATATCTCTCAAGTCAAGCTGCCTTGCAAGTGTGTTGCTGTATAAATTTTCCTTTATTTACGAGAAATTAAAAAAAATAATCTCAGAATGGAAATTATAGGCACAAAATATCTAGTCCAAACAAAACACAAGAAGTTCAAATCTTCATCAAGAGACTCTATGTAAAGGTTTTCAAACTTTTTGTTCTGACAGGATTGTCTTATGATATTTATAAAATTTGTTTTGCACTGCAGATATCCTATTATTTATTAAGTATTAAAAGTGAATCTAAAAACTACAGTGTATATCACAATAGCCCATGGCTGTGTGAATCCAAAAATAGCTATCCTTACCAAAAACAGTATCTAAAATGAATTCAAAATAACCATCTTTACCAAAAATAATATCTAAATGAACATTTCTAGACATCAGTCATGCAAATACGTTACTAATCAAATAGTGGTAAATTAAAGCCTATTTTAAAGTTTTTTGTGCCACAACAGTTTTTCTTTCCAGTGGTAATGGAATTGAATTTTTCAGAATAGGAAACCTGCTCCTAATCCATTTCTAGGTCAAAATAGTGTTTTCAATCCTTTGATTTCCAATTACAAAATGATTTTACAATTGATATGAAGTTGCTGATTCAAAATTAAATTATCTTCCATTTATCTCTAAGTGCTTCACCCAATAAGAATTCATCCAGGTTGAGGATCCCAATCGAGTGCATCAAAATTTGAGAAATCAGAAACTATTATGTGCCAAGGCTGATTACCTCAAGCTCTGCACATCTTTGCTTCTCTTTTTCCAAAGTGGCGGTGGTGTTCTCTACCTCTTCACTTACTTCAGATAGCGTTACTGCATTGAAACAAAGCACAAATAATAAATCTCAGAGCAAAATTATGTTAAAATAAGATTAATTATGAGAAGAAAATGTCAACAGAACAGAACTTCAACATTGCTAGCAGAGATAAACTGCAAATCTCACATTTATTAGCATTCTTGTGCCATCTTCTTCATGATAATTGAAAACAAAAAAGTGACCTACAATGCAGTCTGAAGAGGTTTTCTGTTTAGCTCAAATTATATTATCAGAAGTTGGGGAGGTATTTAATAGCTTCCAGCTCCTCTGTCAGTTACTCTAGAATTGTCCATTACTTTTTTTATTATTTTTTAAAGCAAACATGAGGACCTTTACATTCCACACTCTCCTTATGAACAAAAATTATAAAAAATGAAATGCAAAAAACATAAGCACATTGGCTATTCAAGGAATTCCATCTCTTGCCGTCATTACATACTGACAGTAACTCTGACATTTAGTTCTTTCAATATTTTGATTTGCTAACCTCCGAAACAGACTGTATAATGTGATTTATTACTATCTCATTCTAGCAGGACTATAATTATGCTACATAAATTTGAAACAAGCAGAGTTGTATTTTAACAGCCTTGGTTGCAAACTTCTATGAATTTGGGAATTGGGAGAAACAGGTAAACCATAACTGCAAGGAAATATAATCATCTATGATCATGAATAATTAAAAATAAAGGGTTTGGCCACAACATAAGATAAACTTAATTTTTCATTGTTCCAAATAAATGCTTTCTGCAAAACATATAAACTCTGATGATTTACTATCATAGGGCACATCACATTTTGCAAAGTATTGTCTAAGTCATGCCACATAACTCCCACAAAGACAATGAAATTGTAGAAATGGCGCTTCTGTTTGCGATCAAATCCTTCATATGTTTCTTTCACTGTATTTCAGACAGATCAGTTAATTAATCTAAAGATTAACTTCAATCCTCCATAAATAAAACTCCCTTTTGTCATATTTCGTTGCAATAGTCTGGGCATATCCACTCTATATTACTTCTTAAAGTTGACTTGCAAATCAATTTTTTTTTGTTTCTTTCTGTCTTGTGCTTGAAATTTTTGTGCTTTTCTTTCCCCTTCCTTTGCTTATAACCATGTCATTGTATAATGAAGTTTTTAGCAACAGAAAAACAAAGATGGAGACATGTTTTTCACCCCAAAAATTCTGGACATTTTGTAACTGTGAGGAATCATTTTGGGATGAAAAAAAAAATGAAAATAAAAATAGGAAATACAGCTTGAACCCAAGTGAAGGTAGACAGACACATGAATGAATTTAGGCCTTTTATTATTACTTAATATGATCATAGAAATGGAAATAAATAAAGCCCTCTTAGAATCATTTGAGTACTTCCATCTTCTGAATAGTGATAGTGTTTGAGAAAAACATAGAGGGGCATATGTAGATTATGACAAAAGAACCATTGTCTGTTTTACATTTGAATTATTGTTTTATATCTCACAATCAACAGACAACAGCATGTTTGCACAGTTTAATATTGTGATGTGGAAGCAACATGTCTATCTTCAGCAGGAAGTGAGGAGAACAAGAGGTTGATTATTTTCAAAATAACAGCAGACATATATGATATTTCTCTCAAAAATGAATATATCAGCTATGACATTTCAAACTTCACAACAAACCAGGAAACAAAACATGATAAAGGGTTTGCATTGTTAACAATTTTCGGGATTATGACTGTTACAATGTATTTTAATCAATATAAATCTGTAATCAATGGCAATTTTTCATTATTACTATGAAAACCTTGATGAACTTCTCAATGGTTCATGAAAAATTATGCCACTGACTTAGTAAACTGAACATTTTCTCAGTTTCATGATAAGTTTCATCACAGATACTAATTTGTGAGCGACAAAGCAGAGTCCAAAGTGGATCTTATGGTTTGCAACAAAATCATGGTCTACCAAATAAGTGTAGCCTAGAGGCTGAGAAAAATTATGACATAGACAATTTTTAATATGATAAATTCGCAAAAACCGATGTGAGGATATGCCATGTTTTTAAGTCAAGTGCTGCTTGAAAAAATGCCATGTTCATTTCAGTTTATTAACCTAGCTTTTTTTCAAGAAGAGAAGATGCTAGAAGACTGCAAACTGCTTATCTGTCATCAACAGAACTGAAGAGGGGAGGGGGGAGAAAAAAATTAAAAATGCAAAATAAAGCATGAGTAAAGGGAAATAACAAGCAAGGGGAGTCCACTATCTAATTATCCTGACTTACTTTCAGACTTATGCAACTGCTCTGCAAGTTCCACATTTGACCTGTGACAGAATGACAAGATATAGGCAAAAAATGTACTCTTGTTGCAAGAAACAATAGAGAATAAGGGTAAGCTATTTGTGTAAGTATTATTTCACTAAATGATAAACAATTTAATTTAGATGACTATTTGATGATAATTCTGTGGTTGAAGTGCAGTTAAAATTATTATGAATAGCTATTGGGACAATCTATACGAACCAGAATATGCCTGATTGTTGATAATTCTTATCAATAATAATTTGAAATATATTTTATTTTACCAAAACCAGATTAACAACAACAACAACAACAAAGTCAGGGCTGGCGGGATTTCGTCATGATAATTCTATGACCTAAAAACTTCAGAGAACAACTTACAAAGTGGAGAGAAGGGTGAATGATTACACAGGAATCACTCACCAAGTGTACTCCTGGGAGAACTAAACATGGTGTCAGAACTTGTACAATACATGTACTAATATAATATAACCCAATAATTTCTCTGCTTTAGAGTATTAAGTCAACGAGGGAGTAGGGCTAGTTATTAATTTTTCTAAGTGGAAAAAACTGTATGACCAAATAATATGATGATTATAAACTGTCAGAGAGTACTGAAACCATAATTTACAAACGAAATGTCATGTTTTTTTGTTTTTTTTTAGTTGATGGGGGGGGGGGGGGGGGGGGGGGGGGGGGGGGGGGGGGGGGGGGGGGGGGGGGGGGGGGGGGGGGGGGGGG
>JBCEWB010175639.1:0-10115 GCA_039654565.1 Peronia peronii
TTAACAAAACCGTAACCGTAATCGTTGTCGGTGTGTCCTTATTAAATATTACGAGGCCCATTTTCCACAGTATTCAAGTATTCAAGAGATGAATTCACGGTGATTTTATTTGTTTCTGTGTCAGCTTCTATGTGGAAAGTATTGATCTATCCATCAGCAACATTTAATTCAGCCAAATCCAGCCAGCGGAAATCAACGTCTGTAATTCCCATACTACGTCCACTCTATCATTGACTGGCACTGCAGTTCGATTGGCTGAATGACAACCAGATAAACAGCAGACCTAAAAACATACAATGAAGGGGGACGGGGGGAGGGGTTACAATAAGAGAAAAATAACAATAATGATATCTAGTGAAAAGATATCTTTAAAAGATCTGTAAGCGGTTGTCAGTGCTGTAGCTGTTACTTCCGATCACAATGTAAAGTCGCCCACAGGTTTTCCGATTAATGAAGATAATTATGATTACTGCCTTTCGAACAATAAGCGAAATGTTAGAAAACTCAGGAGGTAAAAATTTCTTTCCTCAGATTTTTTTAGAACTTCCTCGTATTTAAAGACGTTTTATTGCCAGCTTCCATTGAAAATTCACTTTGTTCCACACATGTCTGCCAGCATTGAAGTTATTAATTTCACATTGATTAAATCATGTATTGTTTGAAGAGGGTGTGCTTTAGAACTCCAATAAACTTTCCTTTATTTCTTACATTGATTGCACTCTCCAATAGATATGTGTGATTCGTTTCATGCATGTCTCCAAGGTAGCACAATCCTTGTTCACTAAAAGATCTATTAAAAATGTGTAATTTAAGCTGCGTAACAATGAGAACATAATTATACAAGAGGAACTACGCCAACATCCGTAGGGCTCTAGCACTGGCTGCCAAGAGGACAAAAACAAAGATAAAACGTAGCTGGATTTCTATCAAAGTTACAATGAGTCGCATTTTTCTCAAACTTATTCTAATTAACTTAACATCAATAATAGTGAGACAGAGTATTTATATAGCGTTTATCCCGTACAAAATACTAGCTCTAAGTGCTTTACAATCAATTTGTCAGACATCTGAGGAATAAGGCTGTCTCCCTAAGCCACGCGAGACAGCCGAGGATCGTTACCTTTTTCATTTCCTGGCACACTTTTTAACAAACCATTGGTACAACCACACACTCAGTATTACCCATCTCTTGTGTACGTGTATGCGCCGCTACTCACAATATGTGATCTAGTCTGACTTCAGCAGTAATGTAATACATATACCGCTCTTAGCAGTATTGTGTGAATGAGGTACACTTTTCCGTGTCGAATCTGTACAACATGACTCTGGGGTCACTATAGATGAAAATCTAAAAACGTTTGTAAATGAATATTTGCTTCATAAAAGTGATTTATTACCATTACTTTGTAGATCGCAATAAGACAACGTTTACAAAAAAAAATTCATATAATATGAAAGACGATTATTTCCAATTGTTTCCATGATAAAGAAAATCGAAATGTCCTTAACTGTAGGTAAAGCACAATATGCTGTAATGTCTGTCAAAAGAAATAAATAGCTTTCGATGAACCATCATAAATCTTATGCACATTTTTGTAGGCCATTTTCTTGAAACAAAACACCAATCAGCCCTTCACAAACAATAAAATAAATTAAAAAACAAATAAGTCTACATTCTAAAGAACCACGAATCTGTTATTCTGTTAATATTTTAGGGACGAGGGTACTTTTTACCAAGTGATCAAAATGGTCCCAATGCGTTATTGCTATCAGGTGGTCTTAGTATAGTAACTAAATGTAAAAGAGTACTTGAATAAACCCTTTATCACCATAACCCTAACCCCAACCCTACTCCTTACCTTAACCCTAACCCTAACGCTAACCCTAACCCATATCCTAATTTTCAATCAAATCCTAACTCTAGATCGGATCTTAGTTTTGTTTTGTCAAAAAGAGGCAAATGGTTGAAATTGACCACCGAGTCTATTTTGAACAACTGATCGCAACAGCCAGTGCGATATTTTAATCAATTTCATTGTTTAGATGCCCTTGCTTTCAGTTCAAAGTTTAATGAGCTGTTGCTTTGTAAAACAGACTTTTTCAAATATTATCCAAGCAACTAGCATTCACGGATGCACACAAACATGCCAACGACAATACATACATACCGTTGCCGTGGTGATAGGATCGAATATGAGACACAATTTTCTAAATTATTTTTCCCTTCATTTCATCCCCAAAACCCATATTTTATACGTTAGACATTCAAAAACTTCAAATAATGCCTAAAAGTTTACTAATTTCATTTACATGAAAATCAAATCTCCAAACCGCTGCGATAAGATCAGGTAAGCGAGGGTTTATTGCGACGAATTCTGAGCGTGGGCGGTGATTATCCGAGACGTTCACCTGAGTAAACCCAATTCAACTGAACTCAACTCAACTTACGTCATGTATCTCAATGCCGATGGCTACCGAGTGTGGCGTGGCAACTTCTGTGACTAACATGGTTGTATAAAAGAGAGTTGGAACACAGTCCTGAGTTCGATGAAGACAGCAGAGCTCTCAGTACTCGGCTTTTCAATCAGCACGTTCTTTAAAAGACTTACGGATTTTGGCGACATTGCACGTCTGTATGACTAACAGTTCCACATTGTAAAATAGATAAAAACGGCAGGACAACAAAAATACTACAGCTGTCCTTGTCACAGAACAGATGTGTATCGAGAAATCCTGCGGGTACACCTGATTTGTCGATCAGAAATGCTAGTCATATTATTGAGAATATTCTTTTAAATGACACCGAAGATAATTGCATTGATTTAGATGTGCCAGAAAACATTTCACATTATAGATATCAGTCCTCAGTTCCCAGGACACAGATGAAAATGAACATCCGAATCCTTTACCTCAAGGAGTCCTGGAGTTTTCATCGGATCTGTATATCCATTGCGTCGGCCTTCACAAATAAAAAAAAAAACGATAGAAGCTTCCCCATTAAAAAATATAGTTTTGGAGACAGCGTAGTCGTTTATAAGCCTTTATCAACACCGAAAGTACCATCACCACCATTATTTTCGCATAAAGCCCCAGGACCATCAGTTCCTCCCACAGATATACTTCCATATCTGGGCCATCTTGTGGTGCTCTCTAGCTTCCTGTGGCACCGCCTACGTCACCAATTCCTTCGTCTGCAAACGCAAAACTCGCCTCGACTCAAGCGCCCACAGAATCTTGTGGATTATCAACAGAAGAAGAAGACATGACCTGTAGTATAAAGAGAAACAAGGACCCGACGGACGGAGACAAAATGTCATGAAGCGGTGATGTGAACTTGGTCAGGAATACGAAATGAGAAACGGTGATCTGGCACCAGCAAGAACAATGGACATATGTGGGGCAATTGTAAATCAGAGGTAAACGACTGTTCATCATTTTCCCAGGTAGATCGGCACCAGCATTTCAACACATAAGAGCCTCTTTTCTGGGACGAGAAAGGGAAATTTATATTATGGTTTGGTCGACCAATTGGATGTTAAAAGTAAAAGGAGTGTTGATGGATAAAAAAAAAAAGGCAGTGCACATTTCAGTATTATTTGGGGAAAAAATGGACAAAAACTTGAATTGTTTGCCAAAAGACGTTTCTCAGCACCACATGGATGACCAAATATTTTGTGACATTTTTATTTTAAAATAAGGATGCCTCTGATGAACTCCACCATGATAATGAGGCCAATATCTCTTCCAATATTCCCCCAAAACCAAAGAGACTACGGCTGAACCCTCATTATTAGCGCAGTGAAGATTCGTGCCGTCTCCTATGTCAATTGTCTTGATGAACTTCCGAAGATGCCTCCTCCAGGAAGAGCTCATCCAATCTCTACTAAGAAAGATACTTCTAGACTTTAACCGAAGTGCACTCGTGTTGTGAACAATACTGCTCTGAATAAAATGTATCTCGTTCACACTTACAATTTTCAAGGATTTTTTCCATGAAAAAATCACACATTTCCCTCATTAAATCCAAGAAAGACAGATATAATGTGTGCATACGGCATGAAGCTGGCCGTTCATAGTGATGCTGGGTTCCGTGTAGGGGATAGCAGGTGCTGGTTGGTGCAGGACTACGGTCTTCTTGGTAGAAATGGTGAGGCCGAAGTCATCACAAGCTCTTGCGAACAAGTCCATGCTTCTCTGCATGTTGGACTGGGTGACATTTTTATTTTAAAATAAGCGCGCATTGAGCGCGCAGTCGTCAACAAACAAAAAATCACGGGCTGTGTCTTCATGTACCTTTGTCTTTGCCTGCAGTCTCCGGAGACTGAACAGTTATTGTTGTTGTTGTTGTTGTTGCTGTTATTGTTTTGTTGTTGTTGTTGTTGTTGTTTTATTGTTGTTTTTGTTGTTGTTGTTGTTTTGTTGTTGTTGTTGTGGTTGTTGGTGTGTTGTGTTTTATCGTAAGTCCTAATTTTTTTGGTAAATTTAAACTCCATTTGTGCTTCTCATCCATCAAATTACCAACTATGATTAAATAATCAGTTTATCTGTAAAACATCTATTTTTTTAATCCTAAAAGGTTACGAGAAAAACATTATAACAGTTGTAATAATGTAGTTTTATAGTAAATGACAGTGAAAAATATAAAAGATAAGACTAAGCAATTTAATGTGTTAATAATATTAATGAATTAAATATTGTAACATAAACATAATATTTACAGTATACATCTTTTTGCACCCCCTTTATAGTAATTATAATAATTTGCCATGTATATTTATGAGCATTATTTCTTTTGACATTACGGGTTTGGTGTTGGTAATAATAATCATAATAATAAAAAGTCCTTTCAGCCTCCTGAAAGTGGCTATATCGGGTTTTGACATATGAAATATATAAATGAAATTTGTACAGAGACACTCTCATCAAAACCATTTTCACATATTATTGTCCCATAGTTATTACAAATTTGTTCAATTTATAAAATTGTCTTGAAGTCTGAGACAACTGTCTAACGGCAAATAATCAAATACCAATATTAGGAACTTGATATTGAACAAACTGATATCACTAGCCATATTTTCGAACTCACTCGGTTGTTCGTCGTAGCAATAAAGAAATCATGTAAAATGTAAATAGGGCATTACTGTAAACAGGAAAAAAAGGTTAATTAAATGATTTGCTTATTGTTTTGGTGTCAAGTCTGCTACAGGTAAACTGTATCCCAGTGCTATCCTGTCGCAGAACCCATAGCTATAGGTAAATAGCCCCACTGCCTTGTGGGTGTCTTGGGAAAGTCAAAGGCTAAGGGAGTAAACCCTAAAAGAAAATCCGGAGTGGAGCCCCTAAGGCGGTTGGTCGGCTTTCTTCCTCACCTTCCGGTAACTCCTGTAGCTGCGCTGGTACCAAATTAGATTGGTTCATCGTTTCCTTTGGACCCTACCAGCAAGGCCGAGAGGAGGAACGACATACATTCAGCCCAAGTTCTCCGCCCCGCCCAGGCTCGTAGCGCACTGGAGAGGACACTCTAGGTTCTTCGCAAGATTTCGGCAAAACACGGGAAGTAGCAGTTACCGGTTAAACGCTTATTCCGACTGGCGTAGGAAACGAGCGGCTGGGGCTACTTTCGAAGGTCAGAGAGATCATCGTGTCTCACTGCACAGCTACCGCCCGCCTCAAGCTGTACAGCCCAGAACCAGTAAGGTGCTGTCCCGTCACATCTTGCCTGCCTTGCTGGATGCGCAGGGCTTAGGGATTGATCATCCTGACAAGCGAGCTGTAAATCCCACACTAGGCAGAAACGAAAGAATTAAGAAGACTCCAGCTCTTCGACTTGCAAGCTGTAGCCTACGGACCATGTGTCCTGGAATGACGGACTACCTCCAACTGATTGACGACGCCCGCAAGACTACAGTTATCGACAGAGAACTGGCTCGGCTGAACCTCGACATTGCCTGCCTCCAGGAGACCCGCCTGCCTGACAGTGGTCTCATCAGAGAGGCCAACTACACCTTCTTTTTGTCAGGGCCTGTCACAGGACAACCCTAGACGTCATGGTATGGGCTTCGCTATAAAGAACTCGCTGTCTGCAGCCATTGAACTACCAACCGCAGAAACAGAGAGGATCGTTACTCTCTGTCTCTCAACAACAGCAGCCTTTGTCAACCTTCTCAGCATCTAGCGCCAACACTTTGCTCCACCTCAGAGGCCAAGAATCAATTCTACGAGGCACTGGATGAGGCAATATACAGCGTCCCTAGCGCCGAAGGACTGTACCGACGGGGGGACATCAATGCTAAAGTGGGAGCCGACTGCGACACCTGGTCCTCCTGTCTCGGCCACCATGGCATAGGCAGGATGATTGAGAACGGACAGAGACTGCCGGAGCTGTGCTGCCACCACGGTCTGTATGTGATCAACACATACTTCAAGTGTAAGGGACGCAACAAAGTTTCCTGGAGACACCCCCGGTCTCGCCACTGGCACCAGCTCGACCTCATCGTCACCAGGTATGCGGACCTACGAAGTAGCTTCCACACTAGAAGTTTCCGCAGCGCAGATTCTGACACAGATTACTCCCTCATCTACAGCAAAATGAGGCCGACGATCAAGAAGATACACCGCTCCAAAAGCTAATGTCCCCGCCTACCAACACCTGCTGCACAAGGGACCCGCAGAGAATACAGCTGTTCGAAGATACCTTCAATGAGAAGCTGCCTGCTGACACTCTCAAGAAGCGAAGAGGTAAGCCTTGCTGGCCCACAAGCAGAACTCCTCCACCAACACTTTCGGCGCCCTCAGAGCTCCACGCAACAAGGCCCAGTAGACAGCCCGCCCCTGCGCAAATGACTACTGGCTGAACCTATGCAGCAAGATCCAGTCAGCCGACGACACGGATAATGTGAGGGCCATGCACGACGGCATCAAGACAGGCACCGGCCCTGCTGCAATCAAAACCATACCGCTGAAGAGCAAGACAGGAGAGGTCATCACAGGCACAGCGCAAACAACCTGGACGCTGGGTGGAGCACTACCTGGAGCTGTATGCAACACAGAACGTGCTGACTGATGCCACCTTGGACGTCCTACCCAGCCTCACAGTCATGGAGGAGTTAGATCCCCTACATACAGAGGAGGAACTCAGAAAAGACATCGACTGTTTGTCTTGTGGGAAGGCTTCTGGGAAAGACGGCATTCCCCCAGAAGTCTTGAAGAGCAGGAAGCCGGCATTCCTGCAGCACCTCCATTAGCCAGTGTGAAATGTTGGGAGAAAGGCCACTTACCCTAAGTAAATGCACAATAAAACAACAATCCAAATGTGCAATTGTGAATAGGAATATCTAAATCTCTGGAAGAACATTTACAGTGTTCCTGGAAAAGTGAATAAGAGGTGAGCAGAAAGCAATGCCCAAGTTGCTAAAATGAAGATTTCTAAACAAGGATATACCAATTGTTTATTATTAGAATTGTTTCATGTGTTCACGGAGTCAGTGAAATTATCACACAAACACTCCATGAAAATTTATTGAAAATATTCAGAGAGTGAAATGGGGGAAAATGAATTCTACGAAAAACCTGAATTAATTTTGAAAGATCATAAAGATTTGAAATGGGTTTATGACTGGATTTGCTCCGCTCAAGGAATAAGTGTAGAAATGAATTCCTTATATAGAAAGGCTGGCGACACTTAAAGTATTCGAACGATTCATAATGAAAATAAATGGTTTCCTTACAATGTCTATAGTACTGTGTTTGATGCATGAATTCAGGGTTTGAAGGAAGGACTTTGAAGCTAAGGCTACTTTGAACGACTATAAGAAGTCAATTATTATTCTTATGTTTATTATTACAATTACTATTTTTCCTCCCATTTGCACTTGCAAGGGGGGGGGGGGCATGAAATTTCCATAGATATTATTCAGTGGTCGTATTTTAATACACTTTAGTTATATCATGTTTGTTTGTCACCGTGTTAAATGCTGGTTTCACAATAGTGAGAGGAGGCAGCAGAGAAATCTGTGGGCAAACACATCTCATTATAAACTCTCGAAATGTGAAACAAAGAAATATCGCTAAGTAATATTATCCATACATTCTGGGCAGAAAACAGAGCCACACTTCCTGTACACCAACTCCGTAATTTCATTAAAGAAGTTCTACCATTTAGCATCGCTTATGATATTGGAGAATGGTCTCTGTTGTCGTCTGACATCATAGATATCTTTTCACAATTTAACATCCCGATTACTTTCCATAATTTTCAAACATCACCTTGGTACGATTTGACCTGTAAGATATTTACAAGCATTAGCTATGAAGCCGTGAGTACAACAGCTTAACATAACAAAACATTGGAGGAACTATTGAAAAAGACATCAATAATTTGAGATTTAAAAATAAAAACGATTACTATGGATCCAGCCTTTGCGTGGGGGGGGGGTGAGGAGATTAATCATAATATTATTATATTTTGACATTTTTATGTATCACAAAGAATGGGACTCGGTATCGAGTCTAAGAATCAATAGAAACATTTAAACATTATAAGCTCATAACCATAAGAATCTTTATTTTTCGTGTTAAATAGAGAAAGTTTAAATTTTTCTTTCAACAGAATGTGTCTCAACTTTTTTTTTTTAATGACACAACGCTATATATTAAAGTGGAGATTTCACAGTTGTATGATTGTGTCGCGTGTGATGTAGCTGTTATGATAGTGACCTGATGATTTCAAAGTCAAACACGCGGAAAACTCGGACAATGATTACCGAATGAAATAATCATTTTTGATGCAACAGAAATCAGCGCCTCTATTACTCTTTTAGTAATGACAATCAGACCTGGCAACAAATCAACATTGTTTCAACCTGAAATCGTGATATGTGAAGTGTTAAGTATTGTAAAAAAATCAGCTTTCCTTCTTTTCCGTGTGGAGACGAACATTCTGTGGAGATTTTCTTCTTTTGGTTTGTTTGTTTATTTATTTGTTTGTTTCTTTTCAGCACTATGATACAGAAACTTAACGCCTATGGCTCACAGATAAAAAGATGAAAATATAGACAACAACGATACTGATAATCAGGTCCCCGTTGACAAATGTTTTGTCGATAGATCTAAAACAGGTCCTTGTGAGTTGATGTAAATCATTCCCTGCATTGTTGTGGCCCTACAAGATATCACTATATATCTGTTATCGGACCTAATTGATTATTTCCTTGAATTAGCCAAATATCGCTTCACGTCTAGAATTATAAGAATGTGATAAATATACAATTGCCTATGCATTTTCTTTGAAAGAGAAGTATTCATCTCATATGACTTGCCTGTCCATGTCCATGTACTGGGATGTTGTGATGTTGGTGTCTGATATTGTTATGGTTTTGTTATGTGGCTGACCATGTATAAGTCTGACACCAGTGGTATAGTGCATCGTTCTTACCATTGCCAGTGATGGTCAGGTGATAATTAGAGATATGTAGTCCACACTGAGTTGTTGTGTTTGCCTGTGCTTGGTGAAGCTGATTCACAAGGTAAGAAACAACAAAGACAAATACTGGGGATGTTTACGGAACTAAATAAACAGCCTGATCTGCGTCATCGCTGCACCAGGCGCAGATATGCAAATTTCAATGACTCAGAATGTTGATCTCGAAGTCGAACTCAGTTAGAGGCTGGATTCGTCTCACAAACAAATTTTATGGAACTGGTGCATCGACCGTCATCCATGTGTGATCCAGCTGACCAGTACAGCACACAATCTTGGCTATCTGCATACCCTTTTACGGGACGACCTACAGATACAAATATGAGTTCAAAGCCTTACATCCTGTGTCTGTGGTTTTTTTTTTTCTTTCATAGGAACAGAGAAACGTAACATATTTTCCGAGGTCATGATTACATTTTAAAGTATGGCTAAACAGGCACACACACAAAGAGACAGAGAGATAGAAAGACAGACCGACAGAAAGATAGACAGACAGACTAGCTGACTGTTAAACAATCAGGCAGGAAAGCAGACAGACAGAGATATAGAAAGACATCTAGACAAACAGATAGATAGATAGATAGATAGATAGATAGATAGATAGATAGATAGATAGATAGATAGATAGATAGAT
>JBCEWB010175650.1:0-10115 GCA_039654565.1 Peronia peronii
CCAACCTCCTCCCGCTCCCACCCCTCGCTTCCACTCCTATGTATGTCTCTCTCTTTTATATTTTCTCGTTCATTCTTTCTTTCTTTCCCTCCATATTTCTTTCTTCTTTCTTTCTTTCTGTCTTCTTCTATTTCTTTCGTTCTTTCCTTTCCTTCTTCTTTCTTTCTTTCTTTCTTTTTGCCTTTCTTTCTTTCTGCCTTTTTTCTTGTTCCGTTCTCTTTCTTTCATGACAAGCGTAATATGGGCAAGGACACAACGCACGTTAGATGTTTAAAGACATAATGCACGTGAAATGTGAGTGCTCACTCTATCGCCCGTCGTGCCATCTCTAGTTGGTGCCAGCTGAGCTCAGTACAAAGTGCACATAAAGTACACTCATCCCCACCAACCCCACTCCAAACTGCTGGCACTATAGCAGTGAGCAGTACAAGGTTTAAACCTCGGACGCGATTTTTCTCCTCCTTTCACGGGGCAAAAAAGGAAAATGGAGGGAAGGGGGGAAGAGAACTTCTATAGAAACCAAATTATTTCAAGACAAGGACTATTGACAAAAGGTGCCGTATGGACATAATATGACTGTTCACTGCAGTTTAGCCATGTTGTTCCTATTGGGCTGGCTTGTGGGAACTGATGTATAAAACGTGGGTATTGTGTGCACAGGAAGAGTGCAGTGATATGCAACACACAAGTAGCAGCAGCAGCAGTAGCAACAACAACAACAACAATAACAACAACAACAAAAGGCTGGTCTCGCACACGCATAAATAAACTGACTGACTGACTGACTGACTGACTGATAGACAGACGCACGCAAAGGGTACATTTTATGAAACGACAGAAAAACCGACAGACAGACTGACTGACAAACAGAAAAACAGCATGACAGACAGAATGATAGACAGACAGAATGACAGACATGCAGACGGAACACCGAAAAAGCAGATGGAAAGATAGGTGGATAGATATCTGGGTGGATGGCCGGAAAGGTAAAAGGGCTATTGCACGTTCAGTCGAACTGCAAGCCTTCAATATACGTCTTTCAACCACCTGATGGCGGCTATCTCCTAAGACTGCAGGCTGACTGCAGTGTAAACTGATCAGTATTAACTGTACGTATAATACGGCTTTAAGTGAATAGATGTGCAGATATCTGAATAACTGGAAGACAGACAGGCAAATAGTCAAATGGACAGATTGCGGATCAACAGATGAACAGGTCCACAGGCAGACAGACAAACGGAAGCTGGGAAAAACAGAGGCAGGTTATCTCGCCAATACACCTTGTTTCCTCTCATTCTCTTCCTTTAAAAAAAAAAAAAAAAGAGACAAAAAAAATCCGGCCTAGATCTTGACTTTTATACAGCTTTTATACAAGACGCCAGCTAAATCTGTTTACCCCGAGAGGATCTGTCTCCTTCTGCTCTTGGCTTAAGCACAGGACAGAGTTTACAATCTACGATAAGACAAGATATAGATAAGATAAACTTTATCTGTCCTCAAAAAGAAATTCTATTCAAAGTTGATGAAACACAATATAATTATGAATATGCAAAATACACTCACTACTTACATCAGGACAAAAATATCATGAATAGCCTAAGAACAAGGCAGACTCAAGGAACAGTGATGTAGCTGAATATTTACTTACACTTTCTAATAATATCTAGGAATACTGCGATGACGCGTCTTGTGGGGCAAATAAAACAAACGAAAGAACTCCATAAAGCACACCGACTCTCGGTTCTATCTAGATATTACATGACAAAAGAAAGGCATCCGGAAACCTTCCGGACACTGAGTTCTTGAAAGAAATATAATGCAGAGACCGTGACAGAAGGTCGCGAGAGCTTTTTGTTTATATCATCATCATTGAACATATTTCAAATTGATATTTTCCTTTCTCTTCCGCAAAGAAAGTTTAAAATTATCTTATTTTTATCTTTTGTCATACTGCAAACTCACATGATTTCAAGATACAAAGAAAACGAATTTTACAGTCTCTTCAAAGTGTTGAAGGTGATGATGTAACGTCACAGTTTCTGCAATCCTTGAAAACTGTTTCTGAGATCCAGTCATCAACAGTAACTTCTGACTTTATTTAATACTGATATCCAAGGCTGTTTTCTTTTCTTTTTCATAAAATTACTCGCATATGATATACAGTTGTCTACCTGTCCGCCCGCCCATTCGTCACCCGTTCCTCCCTCTTTCCTTCTCTCCTTCCCACCCACCCATCCACCCTATCAAGTGTTGTACATAACAGCAAACAACATACAATCTTCTTTCACACGAGTTTTATTTAAAAGACACAATCTGTTCTTGTATTGATTCTGGGGACTTACACTGTGCACAGAAAGTGCGTCAGCAGGTGGTCATTCGGAACTGATGTGAGCAAGGTAACACAGGAAGCACATCGTGCTAAGATATCCTTGCATGTGCAAACCTGCATAATGAGAATTATTGCTGACAAAAGAGTTATTATTTCTTTTATTTCTTCTAAACATGAAATGCTCTCTATACCTAAATTATATTTTCTTATTTATTTCTGGCATTTCTCATGGATTTAATGAAATGAGCTAAACGATGCCATCCGAGATTAGAACATATTCCATACAAAATCAATTTTTCTTTTTATGCTTGTAAGATCCTGTTCATCCAAAAGAAAGACATAATGAAAGAAAGAAGAAAGAAAAAAGAATAAGTGAATAAAAGAAGATGAAGAGACAAACAAACAACGATTTAATTAAGAAACCATACAGGCAGACTGAACGAAAGATGTAAAGAAAATGTGGGAAGAAAATAAAATAAAAAAATTCTCCATGTATGCATTCTTGTAAATTGTCTGTATGTCAGAAGCCTAGATTTCTAATGAGACAATGAGGTATTTCGAGGTCTGTGACATGACCGGGTGAACACTGCTCACACATGGGTCTGTTTACAAGATGTGAACATGTCCGAATGCTCATCATTCAACAGCCGGCCATGCCCAGAGCATGTACATAAATCAGCATGTGAGCAAAAATTCCTCGGTCTTTTTCTTCTTCAATTTTACTTTAATGCCTTTGCATTTTATCGATTCTTAGATCTATACTTACCGACAATCATACTCAGCTACGGACATTAAAATCGACAGAAACAACTAGAAATACAAATATATTTGACATACACTGGCCAGTCTGGGTGGAATATGATAACTGAGTGTTTGCCAAGTGATTGTCTCGAATTTTATTTCATGCATTTATTTCTTTTTCTGCGGAATTTTCCGCTCTCTTGAGCCTGTTGCAATGAAACAGGCGTATTTAACAAAAAAAAAAAAAACGTTTGGGTCCATGTCAGAAAACACAATTCAAAACAAAAAATGCCATTCATTAGCATTTTTTTTTTCAGGGATTATTGCTTGTGAGGGGGAAAAAAATGAAGAACAGGGGAAGGAAAGCAGAGATGATGATGAGCCTATGGCACTGCTATTGCCTTACAGTTAAATTCGCTTGATCATCCAGCTATTCCATTTCACTACAATGTATAGCGTACCTCACATCCGAGGTAAAATGGGAAATGATACTACTCTCGAGTTATATACTACTCTCAAAATATAGGCCAGAATCAATCAATCTGTTCAACACTGGTCTAGACTAGAACCAATTACGCCGTCCAACACTGGTCTAGGCTAGAATCAATCAATCCTTTCAACAGTGACGGACAAGTAGGTAATGTATTCCTTCAATGATCAAGGACATATCTAATCTTACCATGTACAATAAAGGCTCAATAGAACTTCTCTCTGCCAATATGTGGGATTTTTTTTTTCTTTTCTGTTCCTACAATGTCTCCATCAAAAATTTCACGTATTTTCTATTCTATTAATTTCCAAATTAGTATTAATGAAATGCCTAGATTTCTAATATTAACAACCCCTCTGGTAACCTTCCCCGATCCAGCCTTGTCGGATCCTCTCAAGTGATTGCAACCAAAATGCCAGCTATTAAAATTTGCCAAAGCTACTTATTGATTTTGGCTAACTGAAAGCCAAGTGAGTCATTTCATCAACAGATAGGCAATGGCTTGAGTAAAGAGGTTACAGTGCACAAATGGCTTGAGGAATCTCCTTCCCATCTTCCCAAAAGCCATATTAAAACGGGTTTTCCAGGAGTACCACTCATCTTCATTGCGAACACTAGTGTCCTATGAAACCACTGGTGGGGAGGGGGAGGAAAGAGGGGGAGCAGGGGCTTTTGGGCCGGTTTTGATCCAGTTCTCTGACTGTATCGATGGATGGATGGATAAGAAGGGTGGGATAGCTGGGTGGATGAGGAAGGGAGAGGTGGATGGAGAATCGATGAAAAAAGAAAGGTGAACAATGTGATACACAAGACATGAAAACAACAACAACAACAACAACAAAAAACAGACAGGTATGTATTACGATAAGTGGCAGACACACAGATAATCATAAGGGTTGATTGACCAAAAGGTGAGATATACAGAGAGAAAAATCGGAGAAAAAAGATGCGACAGATAGTGGCCTATGACAGAAACACTGAAGTGTAAGAGGGCCGAGTACACGTCCCACATAAACACAGAAATGTCGGTCAAGGACAGGAAGTAATGATTTTCCCGCAAAGGCAATCGCCGCTTTTTCACTTCCTCCTAATAACTTCGCTGGGAACACTGGGATGCTGAGGAGGAGGGGGTGGAGGGAGGGAGGGAGGAGGAGGGGTGAGAAACGTGGAGTGAAGTCCTCTGATCAGTTTGTTTTTTTTTTCCCCCTTTTTTATGTGGTCCGTAGTTTGTCTATGATGTAGCCTTTCATCCTAAGAAAACAAGATTATTTCGACTTGACTTTAAATAGGCCTAAGTCAGACTGTCCAGTTTGGTGAGAGAAGAATTTTTGTGGAATCTGGCAGTTGTGTCCGGACAGCGATGTCTCCATCTACTTTTCATCCGATATTAAACTGCCAAACGTTCTTTAGCACGGGACTTCAGAATTTTTTTTCGCCCTTATCCGGAAAGGCTAGACGTCAGGTGTCCCTGTCCAAGAAGCCGGTAGGATTCCAATTTCGAATCGGCGGTGTATGTAACTAGTTTGTCGCCCAGGAGAAGCAGACGCCTCACCCCGCGGTCATGGCGACCTCCCCCCTCCATGCCCCCCCCCCCCCCCTCCCCCAACACCCATATAAGTCAAAAAAACTTGACAAGACTTGTTCTCGTGAAATCAGAATCAATACAAGATCGTGTCTGTTGTTCCGGCGTGTGCCAAATCCTGACATTGGTGGCCTTTTTTAAATTCCCAGTTTCGGTCAGCAGATTTTTTAAAAATATTTTTTTTTTACCTTGCTGAATTTGTTTCTGTTTTCGGATGTACAATGAAACTAGTCAATAAACACAACTTGAAGTTCCTACCTCAACACATGTTGAAAAAAAGAGAAGCGACATGTATGTAGATCTATAGACTGATAGACAGGGTAAAGGATTGAAAGAAAGAACAGAAGAAAGAATGCCCTGAGGTCAGAACGGAGTTGAAAGAAAGCACAGAAAATACAAAAGAAGATAATTATGCAGAGGAGAAGATGAGAACGAAAAAGAGAGCAGAGAGTTTGATAAAGAAAAGTACTGAGAAAAGGAAATAAAAGAGATATAGAAAAGAGACAGAGAAGATTCTGAAAGAGGAAAATAGAGAGAGATTGGGAGGGGGTCAGGGACGGAGGGGGGGGGGGGGGACAAAGAGAGGAAAGCAGACTGGTTGAGGACAGAATGATGGATAGAACAAGTCATTGTGGCCTAGACAGATGCAATAGACCCAATTTTTTTGCGGACTAAAGTCTGGAAGCAATAGAAGGTCAAGGATTTTCTGTGGGCCTACTTATTTCATTTTAATATTGCCATCTTGCTAAACGATGGTAGACACATTATGGCACACTCAAACAAATGATTAAAGACATACGTAACTTAATTACGCTACTTGTCTGTTTATTTTAAAATGGAATTAATCTTCTATTATAGCTTATCTCTGGAACACATACATAAGATTTTCTATTACTTTGGTGTCCTTCACAGGAACAAAATTGTTATGTTATACACGGTTGTTAATGACTGCAAGAAACTTAAACTAAAGACATATAAGGGGTTGAATAACTAATTAATTTTAGAGCATTTACTGTCAATGCTCGCCATCTATTCAGTCTACCCAAATGATTACGGTAAGGTTATACCAAATAGTCCTAATATATCACAGGACAAAACTATCAATTTGTGTTCTAAACGCTTTTCCGGCCGGGTCTTACAGGGTTAAAATGTGCCGGTACTTACCAGTTTCCATCACTGGAATAGTCTTCTCTCACTGTTGCCCATTGCCTCTCAGCTAAGTAAGGTCCCCATTTCTTCCAGGGCTTGCTTTTCACCTTGTCTTCTTTCAATCTCCTTTGCTCTGCTGCCATTCTGTTACCTTTGTTGCCGTCCTCAGCTCTGGTGCTGTTAGTTTTATAATGTGCTCAAAACTGCGTTTAACTGGCCTCTGTCGCAAGACTATCCTCCACCAACTGAATCAGGTAGGCACTAGAAACACTAGAAGTTGCTATGGTTTCTGTGTGTTGAGAACCACACAGTTGAGAGCAGTAAGTTCAGTTTGTAGCTACATCTTCCACACGGTACCCAGAGCAGGGGTGAAACCTCAAAGGTCGTCCCCCTCTTTCCACCCCACCACAGTTTATGTGGGGGGTTGGTTGTACTTTGGCCTGCGAGTGAGTAATCCTTGTTGTGCTGTGCGAGTGTCAGCGACTGGGATCTGGAAGATTAGAAAACATTTAATCATTCTATTTAATCATAAGACGAGAAATGTTTATCTTGAACCAAAAAAGGAACATTTGAGGGCGTTTAAAGTTTTGGGTTTTTTTAAAAATATATCGTGAACAAAAACTCTCTCTTTCACTCGCTATCTTCCGATTGTTCTCTTTATAGCTATCTACCTATCTACCTGTCTGTCTATCTCTTTATCTATATCTGTGTGTGTATCTGTCAATCTGTCTATATATATCTAATTTATCTGTCTGTCTGTCTCTCTGTTTATCTATATGTCCGTTTATCTGTCTGTCGTGTCTATATTCTCTTTCTCCCCCTATCCCCACCCCCTTTCTCTCTATCTTTCTCTCTCTCTTTCTCTCTCCAACAGTTTTTCAACAGTTTTTCAGCAACTTTTCAAAATACATGTTTTGCCCCCCCACCCCTCCTCACCTCCTCCCGGCCTCTATTCGTTCACTCCTCTCCCTACCCTGAAATTTTGAACAAATCAACCCTTGAGCCGACTCAGCCTTTTTACATATAACATAAGTTACCCCGCCCTGGCATTTAGAGCTGTTATCTCCTTCCTGTATATTATACATTTTATTTTCCTTGTCTCAAAGATTGTCAGCGCGCTATGATATCACTCTTCCTGGCTCGTACTACATGGGGTCTTCTACCGGTCAAAACGAAAAAAAAAAAAAAGACATGAACGTAGAACTGCCAGATATATTACGTGAGCTGAGCACGCAGAGAGGATGTAGTTGTTGGAGGGGTCATCTCATCTTACGCTATCATTATTTTGACATTAGAACGGCGAAAAATATTTTTTCTTCGCACACAGGAGCACACACGCATGCAAGTATACACACACACACAAACACACATAAATAAATAAATAAATATATATATATATATATATATATATATGCATGTAATGCACATATCATGCATATATATATAAAGTATCAGACCATAGACTGAATATGATCACGACACAGACAACACACCACTAGTTTTACAAGTGATATTTCAGCATAAAAACAAAACACGACAAAACAAAAAGCAACAAAACAAAAACCAACACGATAATAACTAACGCCAATTGTTTCAGCTACAGATCGACAAAACAAAAAACGAAACAAGGAAAAAAAGGAAAACATCAAACTAACCACTTGCTGTTTCTTGAGGGCTGCGAGACAAGTCTGACACTTGCAATGCATAATACTAGAAACTATAATTGGAAGCATAGCTTTTTTCTGTTCCAGCCATTCTAACATGACAAATTATCAGGTCGGACTGTTTCGATGTACATGTACTTGTTGAAAGCAATTGGTCGATACTATGAGAGGTTACTCAAACCCCTCAATCCAGTATGTCCGCTCACACATCCATCTATTTGTTCTTTCGTCCGTCTATCCATCTATCCATTAGTCCGTCTGTTGTTCGTCCGTCCGTCCATCCATCCACCCATCCATTTGTCCATTCCTCCCCCTACCCTCTCCCGCCGTTTTTCTCTGCCATACTTTCTTCAAACAAAACGAAATATAGTGCACATACATGTCTTCAACACCTAATGCTCATTCACTCATTATGCCTCCCGCCCCCCCCCCTTTTTTTTCCCCCTCCCTTCCATCAAATTCCCGTCCAAAAATCTCAAATAACATACACACACACACATAAGCGCGCACTGTGATACAAATTTATATTTATATTTCCCAACACACACGCGCGCGCGAGCGCAAGCAGACCTGGCTGCAATTTAACTATCTTTTGCAACCAATAGAACATAAAATTACTTACCACGACCACCAATTCTCCCCTCCCCCCCTTCCTCTCCTAAAGAACCCCAGCCCCTTTTCACTCTTCCCCCAACCAATCATTAACTCTAAGACTGTCACATGAAAAGCTTACCGAAGTGTCAGTGTTCCTAGAATGACACGATCTATTTTTCATGTTTCAAAATTGAAAAGTTACCCTTGCTTGACACCATGAGCCAAATGTCCGGTCACACTGTTACTAATTTGCATATTATCCGGACAGTCATTCAAATAAAAAGCATCCAATTGTCAGTTCAGCTTTGGGTAGACAGTTCAGCTTTGGGTAGACCGGTCCTTTGATATTTCTTCTAGGGTTAAAAGAACTCCCCCTCACCATTAACTCCAAAAGCCTCAAAGGATGGATTTGATCAATGATTCGTTCATCATACAGTATTGGAAGCCTTTTTTTTTTTTTTTTTCTAAACAGCATAGTGTAATGGCATTCATATTAATTACTTGATCTTTAAGTATAAACTGCCTTTCCTTTAACATGCATATTATTTATCATCCTTGAAACACGGACACCTTGGCAATTCCACTGACACTTTTGGAGTTACTGCATCATAGATGTTTTCAATCCTAGGACAGCACCATTATCTCGGCTCTAAGTACAAGTAGATTCTATGTGTCCAGTGAGAAGAAATTTTGTAGGTTAAAAACTTGGAATTTGGAGATTTTTCCCCGGGCAGAGACGTCTCCGCATATTCCTCGTCTGATGTTTACATGCTGAAGGACTATTTAACGGGCGCAACGTACACAGGTGGCTCCAAAATATATTCGCCCTTATCAGAGAAGGCTACATGTCGGGCTTCTCTACCCAAGAAACCAGAGGGGCCTGTTGAGTTACGGAAAAAGAGCAGCATGTCTATTTATCTTTCCCATCTCCCCCGTAGGATTCAAACCGCGAGGTAAGTCTTTCGACGAGGAACAAACGCCTGCCATCTCGATTTGCCCTTTTATCCTTCTTGGGCTAAAGAAGCTTCCATCAGGCCATCACTCCTATTGCACAAGCCAAACTGTCGACCACAGCCCCACATGGTCCGGTCAAGGCCACACGTGTAGATAACAATTGACTGACGTTTGAACTATGGGTGGGGGTGGGAAGGGGGAGATGGGATCAGGGTGGAGTGGCTCTATTTTTACCTACCCATCCAGTACTATTATGATTGCCTGACGTCACAGGAGATGAAATCATAAACAATCATCACCTTACCAAGGTAAACCGCGCTTATTTCTATAATTACACTCCTTGAAGTATTCGTCTACAGTATGTCAAGGCCACGATCATGCCGGAGGTCACGACCACAAGGTACCTAAACAGTTTGCGTACCAGCCAGTTACGGACGGGTCTACTTTTAGTTTCAATAACTATCAGTGTCGCAGCCCATTCTTCTCTCTCTCTCGTTTTTCTCACTCGTTTCCTCGCTGTTTCTCTCTCTCTCTCTCTATCTATCTATCTATCTATCTATCTATCTACCTATCTACCTACCTACCTACCTACCTACCTACCTACCTACCTAC
>JBCEWB010175661.1:0-10115 GCA_039654565.1 Peronia peronii
TCTATCTATCTATCTATCTATCTATCTATCTATCTATCTATCTATCTATCTATCTATCTATCTGTCATCTGTCTATCTATTGATAGACTGATCTGCGTCAGTCCTATAAGATCGGTCAGCCAGAGTATCACTGAAATTCTGGATCACCAGCTTACAAGTAAGTCAAGCAGTAAAAATAATAAGTTATAAATGATTATTGACAGTTCGACAAGCTCCAGTACTTCTTCTGGTGAGACAGACGTTTGTTGTTTTTAATAAAAGAAATGCGTTTTAATTATAATATGGATTTTTCAGATATTTCTAAGGTATCTCATGACAAAGGCGAAGTTTCTCTTCATTGTGATGCTTTCTTGCCGTCTTTGTATGTTCGTCCCCTAAGCCGTGGGATCTTTGCCTGCACACTATTCTCAGCCTGCCCTTACTATTACATCTTCGACCATTGTCGTAATTTATATGACAAAAAGCATCCCTGTAACAGCTTCTGCCACCTCAAGGTGAGACGTTATGAATTTTACACTGAAAATGAACCACCAACTGACAATAGTTACACATTCACTGGAGAGTCTTGTAAAGGTTTTTACCTGGACAATGAAGTGCCAACTGACATTATAAGATAAATCTTATTAACACACACTGATTGATAATGGGATTTTCTCAGTTTATTATGTATGTGGCATTTCAATCCTAAGAAAACAGTATTGCCTCGGCTACAAGTGCGAGCAGGAATGTTTTTTTTTTTACTTTTTTTATTTTTTTTTTTTGGTTTGTTTTGTTTTGTGGTGGGTAGATATTTAGAAATTTGGAAATTTTGTCGGGAGAGTGGCGTCTTATTTGATTTTTTTTTTTTTAACTGCCAAAAGTTCTTTAACATTTGCAACGTGAACACGGGACCTCTGAGGCATATTGGCCCTTGTCAGAGAAGGCCAGACATTGGATTTCCCTATCCCATGAAACTGGGGGACCGTTAATTGTTTTAACAAAATGCAGGGTCCAATCTTTGAATTGTTCCCATCCCCCAGATAGGATTTGAATTTCAAAACTGTGACGTAAGTTCTTTGCCGAGGAGCACACACCTAATCCCACGGCCACGGCGACCCCCCCCCCCCCCCGGACACACATACACACACACACACAATTTCTTCGTTGCCTCAGTTAGATGACTTTTGTGACAGTATTGCGTTTTCAGATCCTATGATTAGAACTTGCTTTCTTTCAGTGACGCAACGGTCGGCTGGCTTCTTGGACGGAGAAGCCCGACGTCTAGCCTTCTCTGATTACGACAAATATATTTTGATGGTGTGTGTGTGTGTGTGTGCTATGCACATTATTCAACCATTAGCAGTTAAAATACAATTTTGTATCTTCTTCTTATCCCCTCCCCTCCCTGTGCAGTTAAAGCTGGGATAATCCTACTTTTTAGATTGAAAGGATCATTAATATATGCAAAACAAAATTATTCTAAGAAAGTTCCTGTCATCATCGCTAGTGTCACAAAAATTAACAGCGCAATAAGAATTTAAATAGAGATTTAAATAGAGATGGATAAAAGGAAAGAGTTAACAAACTAAAGCTAATGCCTACTAATGGTATTGATTATAGGGATAACGTCATGACATCTACTCATCCTAATTAAATATGACACCGAATCTGACCCAAAGAAATCTCTTCAATTATCGTCAAAACCGAAGTCTAATGGGCTTGCGTTCTCTCAAAAGAGAGGTTACCCGAGTTTTTATATTTGAGGCGGAGAAGACCAATGGGGAAAACGATGAATTGTGGTCCCAAGACAGTGAAGGAAAAACCAGTGGAGAACAAAAACAAAAATAGAAATAAAATATCCAGAATAGGAAAAGAAAAGAAAGAGATAATATAATTCGACAAACTAAGAATAGTTAAAACAAACAAAACAAACAAACATGTTGGGGGGCATAATGATATCACTTTAATATCAGTGTCAAGACACTAAATTTTACAAGAAAGCATTTTTTTAAAAACATTTATTACAGACTTTGACCTAAATCCGGACTGAAATGATGTATGAATTTTCTTTTCTACACCTGCCTGAGGAACGGAAGAAAATGTTTAGCTTTGGTTGAATTTTGCCTTTAAAATGAGTGTCTCATTTAGCACATCATGGCCGACTTCACCAATTGGCCAATGACAATTACAGTCTGATCAGCGAGGACTGTGCGGATATTAAAACGGAAATAAAACGACAGAAAATAACAAAAAAAATAAAAGAAAAAGAAAATGGCTCAGGATCACAGATATGAAGAAAGAAAGAAAGAAAGAAAGAAAGAAAGAAAAGAAAGAAAAAAGGGAGAAAAAGAAAAGAAAGGGAGAAGGGAAAAAGCAAGAAAGACAGACAGACAGACAGAAAGAAAAACAAAGAATGAAAAAAAAAGAACGAAAAAGAAAGAACGAAAGAACGAAACAAACAACAAGCAGGAGGTACACGTGGCAAATTCAAGAAAGATAATGAAACAAAGGTAGAAAAAGAAATAGTGAGAAATCTCTCTTTTCACCCGCTTTTGCTTTTTTTGCGGTGGTGGTGGGGGGGGGGGATATTCTTTGTTTTGTATTCATATTTGTCCCTTGAAAGCCTAAGCCCGAAAACATATTGGCCCGACAATCAGATAATCAGACACTGTCGGATTGTCGGACCAGAATGGTTTCGGCCTAAGCCAGAAAACATACTGGTCCGACAATCAGATAAAAATCGGCGACAAAACCACGGACTGAAGTGGTGCAAGAAGGAAAATATAGACAAAACGGACGATGTAATTATAGTCGTCTCCGACCGTCGCCGACTGGCAGAGGTCAGTCGGACTGAAGTGCGGCATGTTCCATTTTCTTTCGACTTGTCGAACGAACTTCGTTCACACCCCTGAACGTGACTAAAAATGGCCCAGGCGGAGCGTAAAATCGCAAAAATTAACCCCCCCCCCCTTTTTTTTTTCAACAAATGCTTTTTTTGATAACAGATTTGAAATCAGCGACTAAAAATAAGATATGGGTGCGAAGATGTTGTGATTCATTGCCTATAAAGTGATTCTTTATTATTATTATTTTTTAAATTCAACTTTGCCTGACACAAACGTAGGCCTAGTGGTTAGCAATGTCATTACTCTCTCTCTATCTTTCTCTCTCTCCCTCTCTCTCTCCCTCTCTCACACACACAGTCATTTCATTGCTTCGTTCAAGGACATGAAAAAAGGTCTACCCAATAAGTTAGTGTGGTTTGGTTTTCACTCTACCCCTAGAAAGATAGTAGGCTAAAATGGCGAGCTTTCCAGCCGATAAAGAGGACGCTCTACTTCAAGCTGTTCGAGGTCGACCTTCTCCCTACCATAAAAGCAATAGGCTTTACAGCAATCGTGATGTCGTAATGAAACTGTGGGCAGAAGTGGCCGCAGAAATTGACAGTGGTGGTAGGCTAAATTACCACAATGCAACCCCAAAGCAATCATACCAACTAGTTGGAACTAACGATATCACCATTAAACATATTTATCAACATCACAAAAGGCAAATATGTACGCTAGTCAATTCGCCAGAACAAATTTCTGTAGTCGATCCTTGTCCTACCCTTTATCTAGATCAATCAGACTTTGATCTAGATCTGGATTTACAGAGATGAAAAATATAGCCTACATTATAGATCAACGTCTGCACCACATTGTATAGATCTATCTAGATTCTAGATCTAGGCTACATACAGTTAGAGAGTTTTAGATCTGTTCTAGATCAAGAAGTCTTTTTACATGAGATACAGACATGGACTAGAGAATAGGAATAGGACAGACCACAGAAAATAAATTGCCTATAAGAATTGACTAGTGTATATATGTCCATAATCATCCTTATCACTACCACCACCAACAGGACATGAATTATATTTACCGCGCTACAGTAATTTGTCACCACCATCGCCACCAACAACAACACAGCAACAACAATATCACCAGTAAATTTCTTCTCCACCACCGTCATAAAGCAAGCATTGAAAAACAACAACCACATGCTCACATATAAAAATGTCGCCGGAAGGTGACATTTTGATGGATTCATTATGTTTACGTTTTTTCCTCCGACAGCCGCCTACCTACCATTTGATGGCTGCTCATGGGACGGACCAGTATGTTTTCGGCCTAATTGTCTTCGCTGCCACTCTCTCTCTCTACGTTGAGGGAATTGCGATTATATGGAGTCAAGATATTTTCTTTCCTTTTCTTTTCTAGACAGACAGACAGACAGACAGACAGACAGATAGACAGACACACAGACAGACAGACAGAGATAGATAGATAGATAGTGATGAAAATTGACGATCTTGAACATCTACATTGCCTTAATTCAATTTTTGGAAATTTTGCATACAAAGCAATTTAATTTTCAAGCGTCGAATTACAAGTTTCTAAATACAATGCCAGTGACACTTAAGACACGGTAGGGTTTCAAGGGTCATAGTCAAAGTACTCTCTCCATGGCATGGTAACCTCTTTTTTTTTTCTCTCTCTCTCTTTTTTTTTTTTTTGTTTGTTCCCTTTGGGTCCTTTATCGTGAAAGTAATGAGCTTAAACTGAGGGCTCAAATGTCACCCTGTGACACAGCAAACCGACAGCAAAACTTCGCCCAGGTTCGTAACTGATGGAGCGTTTTTTGTTTTTTTTTCACTTCCTCACCAACTTTTTTTTTTCAAACCTGTCTTGACTCGTGACTTTCAAGTTTATATTTGTCTTTTCTATCTTGGAAATCAAAGAGATTGAATTGCTGTCTAATTAAAATTTCAAGCCCAACATTTCTACATCTTCTCCCCAGTCTCTTCCTCTTTGTCAATTCAATTTGCTTCAGATTTTTTTTTAGGTTTTCATTGGGACTATTTCTGTCTTACCTTTTTTTTTTTTTTATCTTTCTAGTTACATGTTTGCTGAAAGTGAGGGAGGGAGGAAGAGAGAAAGGGAACGGTAAGACGGCAGAGAGAGACAAAGAAAGAGAGAGAAAGAAAGATCGGGAGAGAGAAAGACAAAGAGAACGGTAAATGCAGCATACACACGCACACACACACACACACACACACACACACGCACACACACGCACACACACACGCACACACCACAACAAAGAGAGGGTGAGTAAGTACAAGGGAAGGATGAGAATTAGAAATAATTCCGTTTTCCATTCTACAACAACGGTTTCACCCTTAACTCATCCAAAGCCCGGAATATCTACACGACCTTTTCCCCCTCTACACCAACCTTTGACCTTCTCCATTCACTCTATCAGGCAGGAACGTTTAGTTCAGCTTCAACCATTGCAGTATACGTTTTCTTTCTCCGCCCTCTCTCCATCCTTTTTTTTTTTTTTGTTCTTCAACTTCCTTCTCCTCCCCGCTCTCGACAAGGCTCCTTAATAGGCTGTATGTGTGTTTGTTTGTTTGTTTTAGTTGGCATTTTGTTTTTGCTACTGGTACCACTTAGTGACACACGAGTTGCCAGTGAGTAGCAGTTCCTCTCACGTTTTCCAGTGCCATTATGTAGTTATGCTACAGAATCAGAAACGAACTCACATTGCAGTGGCTGAAATTAAACATCCTTGCTTGGTGGCCAGTGGGAAAGGTAAAAGGATGGGATGAGAGGAAAAACAAGTTATGTACATCTTGCAGGCTTTGGGTAAAAAGAATGGATGAAACCTATTTTGTTTGTGGGAGCAAGCAAACTGGACGGTTTTTCCCCGCTCCCCCCTCCCCCCCGCGCTCCTCCTCCTCCTCTTCCCGACCCGCCCCTGTCCGCCACCCCCCCCCCCTCCCCTTTCGTCTCTTCACTTTTTCTCCTCGCTCTATCATCTTTATCGTTCCCTCTCGTTCTTTCTCGCTTCGCCCACTCACGACTCATTCACTTTCTCTTTCGGTATATGTCGCCGTATAAGCGAAACATTTAACATCAAAAGCGAGACAGAAATAGAACAGATATAAAGAAAATTTAACCACACACAGTCATACACACACAAACACACGCGGAAGAGGATACAATTTGGAATGGAGAAAGAAAGTAAACTAAAGACTGCAGAGGAGAAGTAAAATTGTCAATGGTGCAAACCAGAAAGTTAATCTCTCCGATTGCCAAGAGGAAAAGTGGCAGAAATTGAACTTGAAAGGGGAATAGTTAATCATGAGATAAGACATTTGTGATAGTGAATACTTTTAGATGAGAAGTTCCTCCTTGACGATTCCTCAAACCTTTGACTCTGTGATCTCAAGCAAAGGAACTGTCAGGTGTCACTGCAAACTCTGTCTTGGTTCATGCAACTTCTGAATCTCAGATGCCCATTGGACCTTTTTCAGAAATGCAAAACAGTCTGAGTGACTGCTCTTGCTCAACGTTTGGGGCGTCTTACAGAACTTGGCACCAAAGAAGGTATGGAATGGCACCGGTAGAGCTCCCATCTTTGCGAAATGACACGTGACACCAACTGATACCCTTGAATTAAATCTTCCTCTATGTATCTTTAAACGTGTCCTGTGATTAACAAAAATGCCTTAATTCGACAGCTTTCACGATCTACAATGCAGGAGTTTGCCATACCGGTGGGAAATGACTCCTCAGTTCAAGCATGAAGGGAACAAATTTTTTTGTGTTAGGAGAAAAAAAAATGTACAGAAGTTTGTCTTTGAACGACACTGACATACGACCGTAGATTGTAAGTGTAGACAATCGTTGATATAAAAGGTAAGTGGATTCTCACTATGAAAAGCTTGCCCTCTGACCTGACATGAAGACCTGTACCATGTTATTTTCTCATGCTAACCCACTTAACCCTCTAAAACCTAGCGCGACAAAATTTTTTACACCGCCTGATATGGCGTCAAAAGAGTAAGGATGCAATGGATTGTTTTAATGAGTAGATAATTTTACGGCATGAACTTGTGAATGCACACCAACAATCAGACAGCATAAAGGACTCTCGTAGTATAAATTTAGAGGACAATAATTATGGTCATCATGTTTTAAAAAAAAAAGGTTGCACCGAGTCTTCGGAAGGGGTTAGTCGTCTGCCTCTCGATGACAGCGTGAAAATGTAGCATAATCGAAATATATCCCGGAAAAGTGGAACAAATTGCTTGCTTTTATTTTCAATGACTCAAAGGTCCCCTAGTTTCATTACGGAAACCCGACGCCTAGTCTTCTCGAATAACGGTGGATATATTTCGTAGGTTCCGTCAGTTCATTATGCACGTTCTTGATAGTTAAACATCAGGTGAAGAATAGGCCAGGGCGCGCAGTTGTCCAGGCAAAAATTTCCAAATTTCAACAACGACAACAAAATTATCACAAAAATTCTCGGCAAATGGTTATGCATACACTTAAAGCTATAATCCTATTTGTTTGCATGCACATTAATATTTATTATTATGAAAAGAAGGGGTTAAGGTAATTTATGCGAGGGAAGGGAGGGAAAAGGAGCAGCAGTTCTTCTCTAATGGTTGTCTTTCATGCTATAGTATCTGAGGGCAAGAAATCTCTTCAGTTAATTAAAGATGCCTTAATTGTTTCCCTCGGTCAAGGTCACACAGGTAGGAAAATGTTAATTGTGTATAAGGACTGTTCATACGTGGACAGATTCCACTGCCTTTCGTACTTTTCCTTTCTTCACATCCGCACCTCTTTACATCTGACGAATTCGTACTAATAAGATTTTGTTGTTTTTAAATTTAATGTTTCACCAACAGAAAACCCAGAAATTTGGTAATGGAAGTAAAATTATTTTGTTACTATTGTAACCAGTGTCATGTGTATATATTCAAGAGTCCCGACTGCAATGATCATGGTCAACATCTCGGCTTCTTGTGTATAATTTCAATTGTGCTTGTTTTGTTTTGTTTTATTTCAACCCTTGTGGTCAGTGTTTGGAGTTTTGATGAACCAGGGGAGAATGTCACCTAAGTGAAGAGTATTATACACCCAGCATAATACCGTATTATTATACGCACGGACACGAACACACGTACGCAAACAAAGAATTCAATAGTCTCCATCTTTCTCCATCCACTTTTTTTTTCTGCATTTCATCGTTTTCTTTCTTCTTTTCTTTTTGAAATCTTTCCTGTGATAAGACAATCAGCAAGAGAGAGGAGAGAAAGAGAAGCGGGGAGGTGTGGAAAGAGCGAGACCAGGCGACGGCAAGAGACAAGTCCTAGCCTGAGGGAGCAAAAAGAAGAGCGATGACTTTCTGAAGAGAGACATGCATATCTAGAGAGGTTTTGTTTTCTCTGCTCTTTCCCGTCCCGTCCTCCCCCTACAGCAAGACAGCGCTTTCATCCGTAGCCGTATAGATGTGCAGGTAATGTTTGCACCGCATGTGGGCTTTTCTACATCAACCTCTGACCTTTTCCATTAAATTGTCGCCAGGGCAGCACGTCTCCATTTACCCTGTGCCAAATTATTTTCTCCCATGGTTTAGAACAAGAGCATAACTGTGCAAAACGAAAACACAGCAACCGTGGCTCACTGGCTAGGAGGCAGCTCGGGTAAATCCCACCCAATATAATACTTTAATGCAATAGAGAATGAGACGCACGCGAGTAAAATATACTGTGAACGTCCAACTATTTATGAGCTGGTGAAGTGCGAGATTCTGTCAGTGTCAGCTCCGAATTCATTGACCGCACCTTTCTCATGGGATAACTAGAGAGTCAATATAGAGCAAATATGCAGTAAAACAACGAAACTTCTCAGCTGGTACTATATATACTTGTTGATTTACTGTGGACGCCCCAAACTTTGTGAGCTAACAAGTACGCGAGGGAGTGACGTGAGTACAGTTTTCAAGTGGTGTCTACATTTTAGTGCCAGTAACTCAGCATTCTGAATGCAGTGATCTGCAGTCAATACAAGCTATAAAGTCTATTACTGTCTTCAATCTACTACACTTTGATTTTTTTTTCACTGGTGAGGAGCAGCCTGTTCCTGAATATCCAAGGTAAGTCAGACAGACGATGCATATCTCATTTTCTAAAATAGGAATAGCTTTTTGTGCACCATTATGCTCTATATCATTTTATGTTTAGATTTACTTTTAGGGTTGGTTGGAGTTTTTAGAAGATATTCTATGTCGACTTGGGCCTATTTTCTTTCAAAGGATTGAAGACAATGCCTATCCCTGGCATTGGAACTCCAGCTGTTGATAGAGAAACAAGACCCTCACTTTTTTGTCTGTGGTCAGTGGAAATTGGCTGATTTGCCATTGCATACAGAAATCCAAGAAAACTCCACAAGTGTATGGGTCTCGATGTGATAACAGGGCAGCTATCATTGTTGAATGATCATGGTTTGAACAGGCTTGTATGAACATACCATTCACATTGTATATGTGGTTTCTATGTTCAGAAAACGCAGTACGTTTAAAAGACAAACATATCCCATATTTAAGGAAAACTATGTATCGACGCGAGTGTACATGTCTGTGCGCATCTGTGTCCGTCTTTCCTCACTATGTGTGTGTATGTGAACGTGCGTTCGTCTTTCTCTCCTGTGTGCGTGTGTGTCTGTTTCTTTCCTCTGTGTGCCTGTGTTTTATTTCTCTGTATGTTTCCTTCCTGTGTGTGTGGGTGTACGTGCTCATGTGCGTACGTATGTGTGTCAGCTCGCGTGTCGTTTTTTGCCTCCGTGTATGCATGTATGTGTGTGAGATCGTGTGTCTGCGGGTCTTTTTGCCCTCACTGTGTATATTATGTGCCACGTGTGCATACCCGTTTCTTTACTCCGCGTGTGTGCATATACCTGCCGTTTTATTCCCTCCGTGTGTAATGTGTGTGTTCATGTGCCAGTGTGTGTATGTGTGTGTTCATGTGCCAGTGTGTGTATGTATGTGTGTATTCGAGTGTCCACCGGCTTAATTTCCTAAATGTATATGTTCATGTGTCTGAAGGGTTCTTCTACTAATTTCTAAATCTGTATGTTCGTGTGTCCGCCGTTTTCCTTTCCTATCTAAATTGTGTGTCCGCCGTTTTCCTTTCCTATCTAAATTGTGTGTCCGCCGTTTTCCTTTCCTATCTAAATTGTGTGCCTGCCAGTTTCCTGTCCTAAAGAGGTGTGTGTGTGTGTGTGTGTGTGTGT
>JBCEWB010175672.1:0-10114 GCA_039654565.1 Peronia peronii
AAGGGGGGGGGGGGCGGGGATGAGGGCAATCGTCTTGCTAGAGGTGGTGTGGAATAAAAATTAATTTCAACTCATCAATTACATTTTTTTTAATGCCCTCACATAGTTTTGGGGTTTAGTTTCAATGAAAAATGAAAAAAACATTTCTTAGAGCGCTTCAATATCATTAGATGACATTAATATGTTAATAAATAGCTACAGGATTCTCGAAAAAAAAATGTCAGATGATGTTTCTTTCCTTTTCCATCACAGAAAATAAAATGTAAATCAAACTGCTGATAGTAAGGGGTCACGTGGGTTTCAAGCTTTGGGTAAGGAGTCGCGAGTGCAATAACGTCAGGAACCACTGTCATCAGTGGCCCAGACCAGACATTTTGGTTTTGCTTCGACGATGGTTTCTGTCCAGGAAAAGTCTGCTGGTTGTTTTTGGAAATGGCTGCTTTCTATTTCGCTTTCATTCCTTCTCACAAAGTAGAAAACTGTCCAAAGGCTGGACTGAAGTCGAGCAGTGTTGTCAAAATAAGCTGTAAGAAGCGGTCTGTAGTCACTCAATGCGGTGTGTTTTGAGAGACACACACACACACACACACACACACACACACACACACACACACACACACACACACACACACACACACACACACACACCTCCCCTCCCACACATACACACAGACAAACAGTCTGCGCCTTTATGAAAACAAAAGGATGGAATTATTACGGGAATACATGTATTGTTTGCCTTTGATATATTATTATATATAACATGTCTAAATCCGACATGTATTTTCCAATCGTCTTTCTTTTTCTTTTTTTTTTTTTCTCTTTCCCTGAGCCTGCAAAGTACGACACATGCAAAGATATGGTATGGGCAGGGAGCATCCCGTAAGGTCCAACAATTCGCCGGAAGTAAGATGGATGCGAACGTGTGTGAGTCTGTGTGAGCGAGGTAGACGGCGATGGGGAGGAAATCCATCCTTCTCCCGTCACTCTCCGCATGGACAGGTGATATTATTATAATGTAATTATTTACTTTGATCATTTAATTTGCCTTTTATATATATATATATATATTAAACTTACTTTATTTCATTTATTTGTTTATTTTTTTGTTTGTTTTATTTTATTATTGTTATATTATTATTATTATTATTATTATTATCATTTGCAAGTCCCTGCTCTCATCTAGGGGAAGGCGGACTGATTCAAAACAATTAATGATGCACAATAAGGGCCCACATTTTACTATTTGGCCATATTTTAGGATGATCCCCGGGGGGAGGGGGGGGATATGGTTTTATAATATTCAAAAAACGTTGGCAACCATTGCTGCAACCCAACAGGATAATATGAAAAACAGAGATAGCTGAGACAGCCCTCATGTTGGGCTGAAAAGCTTGAGAAAAACCTAACCTAAACATGTCTAAATTTTCCATATTTCTGTATGTATTAGGCTTAATTCCGCCATAATTTGTTTATTTATTTTTCATTTTTATTTGAAAAATGATTTTTTTTATCATTCTTTAATTATTTTATTTATTTATTTATTTATTTTTTGGCAATGTGTGATTTCTTCACAGTTAATTGGCATGCTAAAGTACAAGGAAAATGGACTAAAATCATTCAACCAGGGCTACATTTTACATGGGATAGAATATAAATATAAACGATTTCAAATCGCTCAGGAGCCAAAATATACTATTCCAAACTTCATGGAATGATATGAAAACCAACGAAAACCAGAGATGTTAAATTTATATTGTACTTTATGTTATCATTTTGCTATCACTCCACTATAAAAAAAATGAAGAGTGTCAACAGAAATAAACATAGTTTGATGTAATGTAAAACATAAACACCCTAATTTCAACACAGCATGATACATTAGTCTTTTAATTTTGTTTTTCATTTTTCTTTTTTTTAAATTGACTGAATCCTCAGATCTCAGCGTTTTCCCTTGTGCCCTTCAAATGTATAAAAACTGAGAGAAGCAAACAGAGAGATCTTACGTTTTAGGAATGAATGATAGACTGATGGGTGGACGGACAAACAGACAGATGGATGGATGAACGGATGGATGGATGGATGGATGGACAGACGGACGAATGGATGGATAGAGAATGAGCAGACGGACAGACAGATTGGTGGCGTGATGAGTAGATGGGTAACTGGCTGAATAAGTAAACAATAACTCAGATTCTAAAGACGTGAGATGACATAATAGGTCTATGTATGCCTATCTCTCACTTTCTGGTGGATTGCTCACCTGTATAGGAGGTCTCCTTAGGACTGGATCCAGCCGCTGAATAAGCCGTCTTCAACAGGATACCGGTGTGCATAGGATTGTTTGCACTCATGCGATGGATGTAATGGAACCAGCTCTAATTGCAAGAAAAAGAAAAAAAAATAGAAAATCATAAAGTCGTTCTTAGTAGGGGAAATGGGTTTGCAAACCTTTTCAATCTTCATATGTAAGGCCACGTCCAATCTGCTCTCAAAAGATATTGTTCGTTTCTTGTTTTCAAAATTTGATTGACACATGGTTAATGGCTGCAGTTGATTGATTGATGACTGATTGATTGCTTGATCAATCAACTGATTGATAGATGGATTCATTGATTGACTTATTGATCGATTCATTGGGTTTTTCTTTTATGCCATATCAGTACGTTACTCCAATACGGATTTGTAGGAGGTCACTAGTGACACCAGTGTAGTCTAAACTGAAACAGGACACGTATGACTATACTGTTCACTACAAGTTATCACACTGAGCCTGCAGCATTCATTTTTTGCCCATAATGAATGTGTCTCATGTACAATAGGATGGTTCACTTCGCTTACTAAGGTTCTTTAGGGAACTTTTGGAGAAGTCTGTTGCTCGGGGAGTTTCTTGGTGTTCCACAGAATATGGTGAGATAATTTACTACTGTGGACAAAGGAATGATGATATTTGCATATATTTTACTACATGTCACGTCATTAAAAATTAGAATCATATAAATCTGTACAATACATTTGAAATACCAGCCCATTTCACAACCTAATTTGATGATTCAATTTGTGTAAACAGATTTATCATCAGAAAGTCAATTTTACTTAAACAATTAGTATGATTATTTTCTTATAGGAATGATGACAATTTTTTTTTTTAATTTTTAAATACCTTTTTTTTTTTTTTTTTTTAAATTTCATGTGTGTTGCTGTTGTTGTCGTTTTCCTTCAGTTCTGAAGTATGATGGAATAATATTGTATCATATTGATTTGTTATGTCATATTGTTATTTTTGGCTTTGTGCAGTGGATGTCGTATGTTGTATATGTAGATGGCCAGAGTCTACAGTAAGAAGCTCCACAACTTAATCCTATAGTCTATCAATTGTTCACAGTTCAGATGATTCAACAATGTAAAATATTGGGACAATCAGAATAGGTCCATTGGGTAAGCTACTTTGACAGCTTGCAAAGAAAAAGTAACATCATTTCTTTTATTCCACAGCAATCTAAAACAAGATGTTATCACGTCAATATCATCAGTCCAGCTGGAAGTATATTATTACTATAAGCCAGAGCAAGGAAGTAAAGTTTCACAATTGCCTGAGCATTGAAATGTCTTAGCTTAATCATAATTAAAAGTATTGGATAAACTGCTGGCTTCCTATTGCTTCTTCAATGCCTTAAATGTACTTACCCTCAAGAAATATTAATGTGAGTACGAAGACAAGTACTCTACTGCTGTATTGTAGTCATGTAGAAAACGAATTAATTTGAACAGTATAATAAGCAAGTGTTCTGGTCGATCTGTCCTTTGATGTTTGTAGGTTCAAGTGACACCAACTAGCTAAACATTGACTGTTCGCCCTCATAGAGGACAGACATACTAAACATTGGTTTCTGCATTAGTTTCCCCACTATCATCAGTGGGTGAGGATAATCCTGGGTGTTCAGTGGGAACATCAACGATCGTTGAAATAGTTCGTAATTGCTGTAACTTAAGAGCAACAGTGAAAAAAAAAAAGGGGGGGGGGGGGGCAAGAACGTATCCTTTGACATACTATGGGCAAACTAACAGTATGAAAGCACATTCATCATCATCACCGTCATTATCATTTAATAAATATATCTTGAAATCTAAGACGACTGTCTACCGGCAAATAATCAAATACATCAAAAACTGCAAACAAAACAAAACAAAACAAACAAACAAACAAACGAGCAAACAAAAACAATATGAAGAACTTGATAATAAGGAAATTCATATCACTGGCTAAATTTTCGAGCTCAGTTGGCTCTTTGTCAGGCAATCATCATCATCATCATTATATGAAAATATCTTAAAACATAAGACGACTCTCTACCGGCAAATAATCAATTACGTCAAAAAGAAGCAAAAAAAAAAAAAAAAACCAACATGACATTGAACAAATTGATAATCACTATCTCGAATCATCAGAGCACCACTGGCAAATTGTATCATGCGGAGATGTCTTGGAAAAGTGGACCTAGCGGAACCCGTCCATTTTCAGGCACCAATGAGTTAATTTTTCTTTCCCCTAAATCAGTGGTTCTTAACTTGGATTCAGTCGAATCCTAGGAGTTCTGTGAGTCAGTGTCAGGGATTCGGCAGAGGCAAGACAGACACATTATGTGTGTTTGTTCCGAATTTTATCTCCTGAACTACGAAGGGTTCGGTGAGCTCTATTTCAATTGTAATAATATTATGGCCAGATCTCTCCCAATGTGGAGATTTGTTGAGTCCTCAGTGGGCAAATTACTGATGGCCAATGCTCACCTTGTAAATAGGTTTAAGTTCAGAGATGTTGAAGTTGGGTTGGAAAAGGACGCCGCTGTAGACGTAGTATAGGCCGCTGTATCTGATCTGAATGGCATCATCTTTCAGTTCCACACCTCTGGCGTGCTCTCTCAAAAGGTCGGTGTTTTTCTTCATGATGTTCAAGAGAATGTGATCTTTCTTTGGAAAACGATCCCCTGATCATTCAACAGAACAAAAATATAATAGATTGACAACAACACAATCGATTTATGACAGCAATGACATTTTGATAGACGTATAACATCATCCATTAATAACAAAATGTATAGTACCAGTTACACAAGACCAAAATATTTTTTTTTAAAGTCTAACGAACAAAGAACAACACCAAACGTGAGCAGCGTCTTTTCTCCTTTGTCTCAGGCCCACGGCTCAAAGGTCGTGGGAACATCTCGGAGGACATTTGCCTTGATAACTGTCTATTCTCCTCAACACCCTCCCCCCTCCTTTCCTCCTCTTCCCTTCCCTCCTCGCCATCCCCCCATCTGCTGGTTCGTCTTTGAAAAACTTTGAGCTTAGGTCATAGTGAAGATGATTCTCGTTATCTGCTATTATCAATCCACTTCTTCTTCTGTGGTCCTCTTTTTCCCGTTGCCTTTTCTGTGCCCAGGGATACTAGATCTTTCTTGGCTTGGTCGTATGATCTTAAAACAGGAGCGCATCATAGAAATTTTCTGCTTCGTCCAGTGACTAGAAGATGATCGTAGAGCTTGCGTGCTGCTTCATAGTAGCCCGGACTGTCTCTCTCTCTCTCTCTCTCTCTGTGTGTGTGTGTGTGTGTGTGTGTGTTGACATGTTCTTTGTAGTTGATGCCCAGAATATTGCGAGAGCATTGCATCTCTTCTTGGATATTCTTTTGCCACAAATTCTCATTGTTCTATCCCCTTATTCGTGTGGTAGGGACAAACCAGGCGTGCGAGTTGTCTGCTTTGAGATGGCGTGCATGGCTTTTATTAATCTTATAACAGTGGCCGTCAATTTCGCAGTAGAGGCAGAAATGTTTGATGGTTAACTCTGAGCACTTGTTCTCATGGCTGAAATAGACATATGCTTGACCGAAGCCCCGGTTCCTGATAGTGTCTGCAAAAGAGTGTCGAGGTCTATCACTGAGGTGTTGGCTTATTTAAAAAAAAAAAAGGTCATTGTCTGTTTCTCCAGCATCTTGAGAACTACTGTTTTCATATCATCTGGCTCCTCTATGCACAGCTGATCTCTACTTGCTGTGATCCTTCGCCGCCTCTATCCACTCCTCTTCTTTGATACAGAGTTGCAGTAGAGTACAACTCTGGATGGCTTTCACTGTTCCATTTTGACAGTTCATCTGATGGATTGCCTGTTTGGCGATCATGGATACATCCCTCTTTGTCTCATGAGCAGCTTCTCTGAATTTTCTGTATATTTGAACACAGAAGAAGATTAGTGGGACAGTTACTCTTCTGTGTACCTATGCATCAGGAATTCTGTCTTCCCAAGTTGGTTTTCATCATCCTACAACTATGTTCTTTTTCCCCATAACTTGTTTGAAAACCCGTTTTCTTCATGCTATAAATGATATGTCTCTGTTTCCAAGGCTGGCAGAAAGGTACATGTACATTTCACTCTTTTTTTTTAATGAGATATCTCTGTTCCCATAGCTGGCAGGAAATATTAATATACTTGTACATGTCGCCTTTTTTTAAATAACATCTGTTGCCATAGCTGGCGGAAATGTACTGTACATTTCACGTTTTTTTTTTTTTTAATGACGGCTCTCTGATTCCAAAGTTGGAAGATATTGTTACTGTAGTGTAGGTCTTTTTTTTTTATGACACCTCTGTTTCCGTAGCTGACTTTTTGTTTTTTAATACACGTCTCTCGTTTCCAAGACTTACAGAAATGTACATGTACATTTCACTTCTTTTGATGACATGATTGTCTTTGTTCCCATAGCTGGCAGAAATGTGTTTGTACATTTCACTTCAAATATGTCATAACTGTCGCTGTTTCCATAGCTGGCAGAAATGCAGGTGTACATTTCACTTTTCCTAAAAAATACATACCACTGTTTCCAAGGCCGGCAGAAATGTACATGTACATTTCATCCTTTTTTAATGGCCTGTCTCTGTTCCCATAGCTGGCAGAAAATATTAATGTAATGTACATTTCACTTTTTTTACGACATGTCTTTGTGTCCATAGGTGGCAGAAATGTACATGTACATTTCACTTTTTCTTAATGAAATGATTACCTCTGTTCCACAGCTGGGAGAAATGTACATGTACATCTCACTTTTTTCTTTGTTATGACATGTCTGTTTCCATAGCTGGCAGAGATGCACATTTACTAAGTGATTTACCTCATGTTCCACGACTGCTGGAAAATTGAAAAACATTTTTCCGCAAGATGATCTCTTTTGTCATGGCTGGCACAAAAGTACAGACAATGTGCATTTTTTCCAGTTTCAAAATTTCGATTTCGTTTCAAGTAAATTGAGCCTACGGCATGGAAAATAATACTTACAGAACCACTACACACAAAATGAAACCAATGCCTGTCGTACAGGCCAATATTTTCGTTAATTACGTACCAACATAATATCGTACGGTTGTACGAGTAGTGTAGGTTAACAAATCATAGATCTAGTCAAATACTGCTGGTGGCCCGGGAGTTGCCTGCACGCGATCTCCTGGCAACCTCGCTTCACAAAGCCAATCACGGAGCGTTATGTTCTCTCTTCTCCTTTCAGCCTGTGGATGGTTTTCATATCACGGAGCCCCTGTGAATCTATAGTTATTTTGGTTGACCTGAAGGCTATTGCCCGGGTGTACCAGACTTCTCCGACCACATGGCCCACTCGATGACTTTCGCGCTGACCAGCGGTCAAGCTATGGAAAGTAGAAGTGAACTATTATTATTGTGAATGAAAGCTAAAGCAGCCCATGTAACTTCTGGTTTACATATCAGATAGCTCTCTTGTGCTCTCACTTTGTGTCGTTATAGGACCAGTTGAGGTTTCTTTGGAACCACTGCCATGCCCCTGTCAAAAGCTGGTCCATCAGATCTAATCAGAATGATCTAGATCCACATGATCAGACCGAGATTGCCGTCTAAAGAGAATATAACCAGAGAGATGATAGTTTGTAGTATTCACTGAGATTCTGCAACATGACTGTAAATACACCCCCTTGTAACTCATTTGGTCCAAACGGTTCGTTAGGTTATGAAAGAATCTGTAATGGGAACGGTCTATTTGACCAGAGGTGATAAAATTGACACCCATATAAATTGACATTTTTGTGATTACAGTCCCTTTTCCTACCATTGGCTCATTTCAAATATTATTATATGTGAAGAAAGGGTGTTAGGGAAGGGATTTGTGGAAGACATTGGTCATTAAGGGGATCCCATGTGGGTTTGCACTGAGTCGCTCCGAAGCCCTAGTCACTAGTCAGTCAAAAAACAAAAATCATGAAGCAAGTGTAGCTTTTTTTACAAAGAACCGTCGAGATAACCTCCACTAGGAGTAGGAGGTTGAAAGACGTATATAGAACGTAAGCAAGTGTAGCTGCCGGACATCCTGACTGACCATCTCGGCAGTGCGCCGCAGAGCTTTAATTCATTAAGCTGTTAGGCTAGATCGCAGTTCCAGTTAATAAACTGTATTATAGTTACCGCTAATAATTAAGTACGAGAGAGACCGAGGCAGCCATCCGCAGGTCGCTGAAAGACAGACAAAACGAGAGAGACCGATAATGAGGCGTAATGTAGCGTGCAGACAGACAGTGTGCATTTGGCAAGCTACACTGCTATATTAGGCCGTATTCATTTTCGCTTTTACTGGCGTTTTGATTTTCAGTTGTCGTTGTTCAAGTAATAGATCCACATGTATATTATTCAGCTTCTGTAGCCAAGGAAAACGAATATTTAAAATTTTGCTGTTATTCCCAAGTTTTCGTTGGTGTCGTTGAACATAAGGTTATATTTTACATTTCATTTTATTAATTTATTTATTTATTTATTATTTATATTTATTTATTTATTTATTAGTTCTTTCTTTATCTTTTTTTGTGGGCTCTCTGTATATGTATTTAGCCTCTGCTTACTTGCTATTTTCGGAACGATATAAGCCAAACGCAGTTTTGGCGATTTTCATTAACAAATTCTTAGGTATTATCCCTGCGTGTCACCCATGATCACAGAATATTGTGCCCTTCAACGCTACACTTCTAGTTTGCAAAATAAACTGCGCCCTGTTCACGCAGGGAAATGTGAAATAGAAATAGTGGTGGTTCAAATCAGAAGTGATAACAGATCAAACTTCATGGTGGATTGAACCAATCTGAAAACCTAAAAATAAAGTTTTTAACGATTTTGTGACACAGGACAGCTAAGTAGAGAAAGTTCCTTCACAAAAATTCTTATTATAGTTTGTGAATGGATTTTCTTAATTAGCTCTCAAGAGACAATGATGCGTCACTTACCGGATCAAAATGGAAAAAAAAAATCATTCGTTTTTGCGTCCTCGCCTGATTTTTGCGTCCCAAAAGCTTAGGTATCATCGTTTGATGCTGTTTGTAAATCCAATACATTCACATGCATCTTCAGGACGGAAAGAAGAAGTGGACGAACCAGACATCTTTTGTGACATAATGACAAACAGCACAAATGGGACAGCAGACCAATGGCAAAAACACCAGACCACCAAAGCCAACAGAACTGGATAAACCAAGATTTGCCACAAGAAATATTCAAACAGTGTTTTATTTTTCAAATAAGCAAATCATGTTCGCATCACTTTAAAGTGAACGACAGTAGTAACAACAGATACATAACAATTCACACCGGTTCTTATACTCCTGTTAAACAGATAATCATTTTAGTATCACATTAAACTGTAGCGCTATGACCACATCAAGTTGACAGGCATAGTAATACATTGTGTTGACCTTCATATAATCGTGGCAATCTCTAAAGAATGAATAACAAAATATGTATACAACTGTTCATCGCAATTACAAAATGCTTTTGAATTTGTAAATCATGTGCAAATATTTAATCTTAAAGATAAATATTTCTATCATGAAATTTTGATATATGACATATTAATTTTGCGTGCATATAGAGATTTAGGTAATCTATCTATCTATCTGTCTGTCTGTCTGTCTGTCTGTCTGTCAGTCTATCTATCTATTATCTATCTGTCTGTCCGTCTATCTATCTATTATCTATCTGTCTGTCTGTCTGTCTGTCTGTCTGTCTGTATGTCTGTCTATCTATCTATCTATCTATCTATCTATCTATCTAT
>JBCEWB010175683.1:0-10114 GCA_039654565.1 Peronia peronii
GAGCCAGCGAGCGCCGAGCGGGCAGACGGACCAGACGCGTGTTATTATTAGCCAGGAGTTTAGATCTAGATCTACAATGTGGCTCGCTGTGGAGAATCGCTGCCTCGGTGAAAATGGATAAAAATCCAGTTGTTAGAGCCAGTTTATGAACTATGAAGTGTCTCTTCTCGTACAAGTAGGGCCTCGGGGGCAGAATTTCAGACAGGTTAACTGTTACCACAGATTGACACTCATTGGTAGACTTGAACTGTTAGCTCTAGCTATCATGCTCTCGATAAAAAAATTGAAAAACCAAGGATTAGATCTAGATCTAGGATTGTCGTTCGCCGCCGAGTCTTCAACTGGTTCAAGTACCGAACTAGTTGTGCACATTAACTAGGCCTGTGACAGACTACACTGCAAACTAAGCTTGAAATATTATTAATTATACTTTGTCATGTGTTGGTATTTGAAGATGTTGATATGATTCAATTCCTTAACAAACTGAAAATAAAGCAACAAAAACATGCAGAAAAATTAGAGAAACCATTGATTGAATGAATATGGGAGAATTTTCTCTTGAAAACATATAGATCTAGAACTAGATTACAGTGGTGCAAGAGTCGGACTGTCTTCGTGTAGGTCGGCATGTTTAATAGTGTTTAGGACTGTGTAGTATATACTCGTGTTGTAAAACCGGCCATAAAATTAAACAAAACCAAAACAACAAAACATTAGTTTATTATGCTGCATTAAGCAACTAGATCTAAGTCAAGTTACGTTCTGTATGCCTCTTTCCACCTCCTGGTGGAGGTTATCTCGATTAGATCTAGTGCTAATGGCCTGGGTTTGTGATGAGCGGAGGAGGAAGGGGGAGGGGAAGCGAGAGCTAAGTGTGCGTGCCGTCCACAAGCAGGGCAGAAACAAAACTCTGACTAAGTGGGCGAGCTGGTGAATGAGACCAGTCGTGTATTATATTTAGATCTATAAGGTAGGCAAGTGGCTCTCTGTGCTAGGGAAGATCCAATTCAAGAGCAAAACTTTAATTGCAGGTTGATAGGGTAGATCCAATTCAAGAACAGAAATTAAATTGCAAGTTGCTGGGGTAGATCCAGATCAAGAACAGAAATTAAATTGCAAGTTGCTGCCCAGATGAAAATGGATAAAATCCAGTCTATAACCAGTTATTATGGAGTGGACAATTAAAAAAATCCAGTTTATCAAAATCCAGGTTGATGCCCAGCACTAGTGAGCAGCGGTGTGAAGCAAGGCTGTCTCCTGGTGCCGTCGCTGTTTGGGATCTTCTTCTCCATGCTCCTTCAGTATGCTTTTGCCGACTGCGGGGAAGGCATATTCATCCGCACCAGCGCGGATGGGAAGCTGTTTAACATTGCTCGACTGCGTGCCAGGATGAAGGTTAGGGAGGTCCTCATCCAAGAGATGCTGTTTGCAGACGACGCGGCACTGACGTCTCACACTGAGGCTGGTCTACAAGAGCTAGTCAGTTGCCTGTCCCATGCCTGTAAGGAATTCGGACTGACCATCAGCCTAAAGAAGACAAATATCCTAGCCCAGGGCATAGACACTGCGCCGGACATCACCATCGACAACACACATCTTGAGGTTGTGGAAATTTTCACATACCTGGGGTCCATCGTTGCCAGTTCTCTCTCCCTGGACACAGAGATATCCAGCAGGATATGGAAAAGCCACCACAGTTATGTCCAAGCTGGATAAGCATGTTTGGAGCAAAAGCCAGCTTACAGTGAACACAAAACTAAGCGTCTACCAGGCCTGTGTACTCAACACTTTGTTGTATGGGAGCGAGTCTTGGACCAAAGCGCTGGCCAGGAGAAGCGGCTCAACAGCTTTCACCTACACTGCCTCAGACACTTCCTTTAGATCAAGTGGCAAGACAAGGTGACAGATACAGAGGTCTTCCAGTGCACCAGCATCCCAAGCCAGTTTGCACTCCTTAGTCGGAAACGCCTCAAGTGGCTAGGCCATGTAGGCCGCTTGGACGACTTACAGATCTAGTTCAACTAACCCTATCCACTTCTGCCGCATGGTGGATGGTTGTTTGTGATCACTGGCCTTGTCTACTCATGGCTTGTTCTACCAATGCATTGAGTGTTGAGTTGAGGGGAGGGGGCACTAAGTTTAGGCCTACACTACTGCATCAGTGTAAAAGATCAAAGGTATCAACACAGACAGCTAAGGGCCATGAGCACTGTAACAGTCATACATTGTTACTCTTCATGCAAGTGGAGCTTCACAGGCAGGATTTCATTTAAAAAGTTGAAAAAGAAACAAGATCTAGGACTGTCCTTCGCCGCCAGATCTTCAACTGGTTCAAAATATCGAACTGGTTTTGCTCATTAACTACACTGCAAACTAGGCTTGAAACATGATCAATTATACTTTGTGATGTTTTGGTTTTTGAAGATGTTGACATGATTCCATTCCTTAACAAACTATGAAAATAAAGCAACTAAAACATACAGAAAAATTAGAAACACCATTGAATGAAGAGAAGTATGGGAGAGTTTTTTCTTGAAAACACGTATCAAGGTGGTACAAGGATCAGACTATTCTCGTATAGGTCTGCATGTTTAATTGTGTTTAGTACTGTGTAGTATATGCTCGTGTTGTAAAATTAGCCATAAAATTAAACAAAATCAAAACAATACCACAACAGTTCATTGTGCTGCACTGAGCAATAGTGTATTGATGCGTAGCAGTATTAACAGCCTCGGCTTGTGATGAGCAGAGAAGAGGGAGGAGGGCTAAGCGTACCGTGCACAAGAGGACAGACAGACACAAAACTGTGACTGAGCGGATGAGAGGGCAGATGAAACCAGTTGTGTATTATACATACTTATAAGGTAGCCAAGTGGCTTGCTGTGCTAGGGAAGCCCAGAAATCAGATTGCAAATCACCGTCCAGATAAAAATGGATAAAATCCAGTTTAGATCCTGTTATTATGAAGTAGGTAATTTGAAAATTCAGTTTATCAAAATCCATGTCGATGCCCAGCACTACCCTCCACATTAATATTTTCATTATTATTTTTTTTTCAGAAATATTTTCCCGCATCAAGTGCTACTTAAGCTTCTGATGACCAGTCTGCTTTGCTACACCTCAAGAGAATGCACAATGAAGAATAATGCCAACAGCATAACATATTTAGAGCTTGTGAATTAAACAGAGAAGTATTGTACAAGAAGACCTGAACAGTTCAAAAGAAATGGAGAAAAGGTATAACAGTGACCAGGTTGTCCCATCTCAAGATGAAAAACATCAGAAGTTATACCATGATACAATAGCTGTTGTTCCATCATGTGATAAAGAGAAAGATCTAATAGGAGAGATAAATCTAGCCAGACTTCTTGTTATTTCTTATTCGTTAAGGGAAGAGGCTGGCAAGTCACAATTGCAACGTTTTTCAACAGAATCAGAAAGTTTGCCAGAGAAATCCACCTCTGTGAATGCACAAGGAGGCGCTGCAAAAAAATCTCAGCAAGATAAAGAATTGGAAATGGTGGAAAGTGACACTAACAGTTATGAAGCAATAGATAAAGGACGAAAGACTTATGAGGGTGATGTTTGTGATGTACAGTTGACTAGCACTAGCAGTGGAGTTCAAGAAGACCACAAAAAAATCAGCACAGGAGAAAAGCCTTTACTGTGTGACATTTGTGGTGTAGGATTTGCTAACAATGGAACTCTCCAAAACCACAAAAGAATCCACATAGGAGAAGGGCCTTACAAATGTGATGTTTGTGGTGCAAGGTTTCCCCAAAACAGATATCTACAAAAGCACAAAAGAATCCACACAGGAGAGAAGCCTTACAACTGTGATGTTTGTGGTGTGGGGTTTACTCAAAATGCTACTCCACAAAGACACAAAAGAATCCACACAGGAGAGAAACCTTACAAGTGTGATGTTTTCATGTTGGGTTTGCTTCAAGTGGACATCTACAAGTCCACAAAAGAATCCACACAGGAGAGAAGCGTTACAAATGTGATATTTGTGGTGTAAGATTTGCTCGAAATGAACATCTACAAAGCCACAAAAGAATCCACACAGGAGAAAAGCCTTACAAGTGTGATATTTGTGGTGTAAAGTTTGCTTGTAGATATAGTCTACTAAGCCACAAAAATATCCACACAGGAAAAAAGTCTTACAAGTGTGATGTTTGTGGTGTAGAGTTTGCTCATAGAAATAGTCTGCTATGCCACAAAAGAATCCATACAGGAGAAACGCCTTACAAGTGTGATGTTTGTGGTGTAGAGTTTGCTCGTAGAAATAGTCTACTAAGCCACAAAAGAATCCGCACTGGAGAAAAGCCTTACAAGTGTGATGTTTGTGGTGTAGGGTTTGCCCATAGAAATGGTTTACAAAGCGATAAAAGAATCCACACAGGAGAGAAGCCTTACCAGTGTGATGTTTGTGGTGTACGGTTTGCTGAGAGTAATAGTCTAAAGACACACAAAAGAATCCACACAGGAGAGAAGCCCTACAAGTGTGATGTTTGTCATGTTGGGTTTGCTTCAAGTGGACATCTACAAGTCCACAAAAGAATCCACACAGGAGAGAAGTGTTACAAATGTGATGTTTGTGGTGTAAGGTTTGCTCGAAATGAAAATCTACAAGTCCACAAAAGAATCCACACAGGAGAGAAGCCTTACAAGTGTGATGTTTGTGGTGTAGAATTTGCTCAAAGGAGATCTCTGCAAAAGCACAAAACAATCCACACAAGAGAGAAGCCTTAGAAGTGTGTGTTTGGGTGTAGGGTTTGCTAAAAAAATAGTCTACAATGCTACAAAAGAATCCACACAGGAGAACAGCACACGGGGATCTGCGCTGCCAAGCAATCCATCAATAATTAAGCATCCTGGCAGAGCCTACAGTACAGGTATACACTCACATGTACATATCAGAGACTAACTGCATGGTACTTTTAAGCATGTCGGCAACACTTTAATAGGGCATTGCATCTGTGTTATGATCACTGTCTTTGTTCTAGTAGCACCTTGATGGGATAAGCCAGACTCTTCATTGTGCTCTTTGTTTTTTTCTTTTTTGCCGCCTGTTGACTTGCTTTATACAGACACTCTCACAGCCTGTGTGATGGCTTCCTCTAACCATTTTCAGAGTTAAAACTTTATTAATAGCGCTTTTCAGAGCTAAAACTTACTCAACATCCCTATTCAGGACTAAAACTTTATTAATAATCCTTTTCAGGGCTAAAACTTAGGCCTACTCATCTGAATCAATAGTCCTTTTCAGGGCAAAAACTACATTATACATATACATGCAGAACTAAAAACTGGAACACCATTCTGCCTCTATTTTTCTTTTGTTTTCATGGCAGCTCTTATTAGGGCTAACAATCCAGTTAAACCTGTGGCTTGAATGTAAGATATAGAAGAGTTTGGAAGGCAGTGTGATTTCTTTATAAAGGGAAAAAATTCTATAATAAAATAATTAAATAATGTCTCATTAGTCATTCAAGAATGGCCTCTCTTGTTAAAATTGGAAGTCAAACTCTTTTTAATCAAATCTTGTTGGATGGTCCCAGCAAATCTGAATTAAGTGGACTCGACTGCACAAGTTTGTATGTTTTGTTAACAAAACATTCCCTGCCGTCTAGAAAAACGTGTCAATTGTTATGCACAAAGCTTAGCATTCATGTGTACCTTATTTTTTTTTTTTTACACTTTTGAGCCTGAAGCTAGAAATTCAGCTTCAGTGGTGTTCTAGAAGCATGTGACTGTGATCTGATTTATTTTCTAAAATGTTTTATGCAGTGGTCTCCGCCTCAGAACCCGGCCTGCCTAGAAGCCCATCTCTTTCGGGAAGCAAAATTTTTTCTCTATGATTTGCCCCTCTAAGAACCTGCTCTCAAATACTAAATCAGCCCAAGAGCCCGGTGCTGAGCCAGACACGCGAGTACTCATGCATAATTTCACATCATATTGTCCACTTGAGATAAGCGCACAGCACTAGGCATGCAGTATACTGAGGAAGAGTTGGAGGAAGAGAGATACGAGAAAGGTGATGATGGAGGATATGTGACCATGGACTGTGATTTGATCAGAAAAGTCTGATGAAATATTTGGTACCAACTCCAGACACCACCTCAGATTTGCAATAATCCACAGAAAAAAAAGCTAATTTAAACATACATGTGTATGACATACCGGCTATGGTAGAAATTTCTCTCAAAAGTAAGATATTGTCCAATTTTCCCTGACAATAGTACATGCCATCTACAGTGATTAAACAAGAGTTCTTTCATAAAGTTGACTTGCATTCTAAGCTAGAAATTACTGTATGTACATCCCAGAAAACCTCACCTTTCCTTTCCCTTTGAATCCTTCTGTCCATCTGTTTGTTCAGCCTATCATTTCATTTGTTAAATTTGTATCAATAGCTCATGCAGATAGGTTCTGCTGTTTTCACTGTCAGTTTCTTAAAAAGTGTAGATCTTATTGCTTTTATGTTAAACTGAAGTTTTCTATACATAAAGGAAATCAAGTAATCAAAATATCTCAAATATCTTCTTACTTACCTTCTGCATATTTTAATGAAAAAAAAAGACAGTGGCATATGAAAATGCTTGATTTTGTTTCATCTTTGAAATATACAAATTCATTATGTCATGCCATTTTTATATATACATATATTCATTTCATTTTTGACAAATGTATGTAAGGTTTACGTAAAATAGATCTAGATGAAGTGGTCAGTGTTTCATCCTTTTACTCGTAGCTTTAAGATGATTTGAGCAAATATTATTGGCATATGGTTTATACTCGTGGGTAGTGCAGCTCAAAGGTTTATTTATTTATTTATTTACTTATTCATTTATTTATTTTTGTTATTTCTTAGGTACATTTTGTGTATTTTGTCATGAGATGTTCAAATCTGATGTCGATGACATTACCAAACAAAGCCAATGCCAAAAAAAAACCCAACAAAAAACCCCTTTATTTTGAAATTTCATTTCATTTTTTTTTTTTTTTTTTTTGCTTTGTGGTATAAATTATTTGCGTATTGGGAAATAATCTTATTTGCACATTCCCCTTTTGATTCATTAAGATTTAGTGTGTGCATGAGCTATTTAAATTACTGGATATCTTTTCTTTTTTATAGAAACTAAATCAGATATATATACATGTTTATGAGAATTTTTTGTTGTTGTTTTATTATTCATATTTTGTGTAGTTTTTATGTAAACTACTGGATGTGTGTAGTTTTTTTTGTAATGAGAAATGAAGATAACACGAGAAATTTTATAATTATTATTTCTTTAATATCAACTCTTGTGTACGTATTGTCAAAAAAAATTTTTTTGTAGACGTTCATATCTAATGGCAGTGTCATAGATGCAATCATTTTGGTACATACAGGCGAGCACGGAAAACTTGAATTTCTTGGGGAATCGAAAAATGTGTTCAGGATTTCCGTAATTTGAGATTTTCGTTAGTGCTTTTTTTAACAAAGGAATAGAAGAACTGCTAAGGGGACATAACCATGATGACTATAATGTGGTCTGATCTTTATACATGTAGTATTCTAGAAATCAGTGCATTTAGTTATTTGTGTTGTCATTTGTGTTCATTGGTCAAAATAACTGAAATATTGGTGATACTGTTGCAAGGAATGTTTCAGATCTTGAATATCATTCATCATGTTATATTAAAGCCTACAGGATTCATTGGTTATTTCCACATTTTTTGTAATCATTTTTTTTTTTTTCAGTTTATCCTGTTAACTGGACCTATGGGGTATTACAGGTTTTTATTTTAATTTTTGATTAGTAGATCATTTTTGTCATTATTACTGGCCCTGTATCAAATTAAGATGAAGGGGAGACTATTTGAAGATTTCAACTCGACTTTTTTGTAGGTGTTGAGTAAAATCTATAAATAAAGACTGGTGAAAAGTAGTACATGTATATTATTACATTGTAATTCATTATCAGTGTTTTAATTCTAGGTAACACCAAGTAGTAAAACAATGAGAAATATTACTTTTGCTTCATGACTGCCTGCTATAAGTATAAGGCAAATAAGAAAGAAATTGCTCCATATATACATGTATAATATTTTTGCTAGTTTGTGCTACTTTTGCTTTTTGTGAGGAGTTTAGCAGTAGGATCCTCTAGGTAAAAAAACAACTGTATTTCTGGGTCATGATAATCATGACGTATAGACTTCTGATGACTTTACTTACTGTAGATAAATTAGTTGAATAATTGAATAATGTCTGAAGGTATGTGCTGCGAACTTCAACACGTCACAAGTATATGTGCATGTAAAGAGAATATTGCTTTCAACGGTGGAAAGTCAGTATTTTGGGTCTTTTTTAATTTTGCCCAGTTTTCTGCAGATCTCATCAGTTATAGAACCACAGATTTGTTAACAATATCAGTTATTTTTACATGGCAAAGCCAAATTTCATATTGCATAAATCTGATTTCTAAACTGGTCACTATGTAATAAAAGAAGTGAACTGTGAGGAAATACACTGCTATCTTCAGAGGCGATTTTCGTTAAAGTTGATTTGGGGGGGGGGGGAGGGGGGGGGATGCTGTTTCAAATATTGCTAAAGTTTGCAATGGCCAAATTGATTTGACTGATATTAATATCAAATGAAAGATGAAATATGGCACTTCCATTCTAGTGATGCATAAAAACAATAACCTTCAGAATGCGGCTTGTGTTAAAATTTCTGGTTTGGGCTTACATGTATAGTTGTATACAGTGCAATAACTGTACATTGCTGCCTGGAGAATTAAATACTTTTGTCATGCCTTCTTAATTTTTCCATGCTATGGAAGATGCATTTTTCTTCAATGAAGATAAGATATTACTTTTGTTTATCTGTAAAATGTATTGTGTTTGTCTTTGTGCATTTATTGTGTAAAGTTTACATTAATAAAGGTATTTTTATGTCATGATTGAAACCATATTTTGTTTGCTTGTATTTTTTAATAGAGTGTCCAAATTAACATACATGTAATATAACCAAGTTGTTCAAACATTCTACAAGCTTTATCTTATTTTCTGAGTATAGATGTACATGTAATTGTAATCTATATCATTTATTATCAGATGTATTTTGTGAGGAAGAAACAAGGAATCTTCACAAAATTTTGTAAGGTACCAGAATATAAAAAGTCCCATTTTTGCTATAATTAAATTTTAGGATCTGCAACATTAAACTTCAAGTCCAAAAGAAAATTGTCTAGTATTGTAGAAAACACTGGGTTAGTCTAATAGGTGTAAGGCATACTCTTTCCAAATACAGCATTTCAAATATTCCCCTCTTCTTTCTTGGTGATTAACGATTTTAGGAAGTGGTTTTAGGGGAAATAAGGGATTTATAATTTTGTTTACAATTCAAAACAATATTTGACAAGAAACTGCAGCAAAAGATGAATAGCAACATAATAATATATACAATTTATTTCACCACCATGAATTACATGTACTGAATTACAAAAGAAGTTTACATATTGCAAAAATCCAAATGGATAAATATGAGAATGCCAGTTACTATACCTCTTAAATATTGCATCAAAGGGGGAAAATAAACATAAGGAAATAACATAATAGGCAGAGAGAGATAAGAAGGGGGAACTGGTAATCTATCTTCAACAAAGTTTACAAGGAACCCCTTATTTCTTTTGACTGGCTCACTCCACTCACTGAGTACCATTAGGCCTAATGTGTGGTAAATTTAGAGGGCCTTTCTTTAGTCTCCTTTTCGTATCAACTGTTAATGTTACCATTTATTAAGCCACATGTACATTATGCTTTTTTTTTTTTTAAGTAATTTGATTAAACAAACAAACAAACTAATTACATATGTTCGGAGGGCATCTATGTTGAATAGGCTGCAGGTGTTATAAATCTGTAACCCATAGCGAAAAGTTTTAGTCATAATTTTTTTTTTTTTACTATACGACTATACGCACTTCTTTTCAGAGCCCGGTCCACTCCCATAGTTCAGTCGCGCATGGTGGCGAATGGCAAAACCGTGGGCTCACGGGGTCTTGTTATCATAATAATACATGTATGTTCATGACTCAGCCAGGCTCGGGTGTCGAGAAATTGATAT
>JBCEWB010175694.1:0-10114 GCA_039654565.1 Peronia peronii
AGATAGATAGATAGATAGATAGATAGATAGATAGATAGATAGATAGATAGATAGATAGATAGATAGATAGAAGTGGCATGATACGAGTAGGGGCCTTAAGATCAGATTCTGAAAACTGTCGGTTGTAGAGCGTGTAACATGAATCCTAGCAAAGCACTAGCAGAGCTATGTGTCGACATCCTGCTCCTGTATTGGCGGTGATCCAGCTACAGTAAGGTGTGATGCAGGAACAGAGTGTAACTGAACAGACAAACGCCCAGTCCTCAACTCCGAGATTTAAAATCACAACAAGCGTGCTCTATCTAATAGCAGGACCTTTCATATAAGAAAAAGTAAGTAGCCATGCATGCTATTTTACTATTCTGACAAGGTTTAAGAAAATGAGTTTCTAGCAAAGTGATCATCAACTGCGCAGCAAAGTTTTTGTTCCTAGAACAGTAGTTTGAAACTGCAACGAATAATGCATGTACTATATTTGGGCAAATTGTTTACACAGATATTGTGTAGACGTAGGCCTATGTATGATAGCCTTCATGTATGTAGTTTTACCGCTGTCATTCATGTAACATGCATCATATCCTAAGGCGTTTTTGTTGGCAAACATAATTGTAACAAGCAGTCTACTTTGTTTATTCGTTGCATTCACCATACATAATTATGGAACCACATATTGTTGACAGAAGTGATGTACCCGAATGATGTAGCTTGATGATTTAAAAACAAATTATTCTATGGAGTTTAGTACAAGAAACATTAATGTACTTTTGAAGCGAGTGAAATAATGTGGTATGCAGAAAATATCTGCTGAAATACTGATGTCTGTCACTGTCATGCGCTCGTTAGATTTGCGTTTGATCACTTGTTTGCTGTTAAAATTTGTGCCTTTGGAAATCAAGGAGAGAGAATTGACAACCCTAATGCAGTCGCCGACTGGATCTGAAAATATTGGTTGCCAGGAGACAAAGGAAGCTCATTTATGCCTACAACACTATCATTTAAGTTATATGAGGAATAATTCAACTTTCCCAAAAAATTGAGTGAAAACCCAAATGGTGCAATTATAATTTTGAAGCAAAAGAAAAGAAATCCAGTTGTACTCGCTCTTTGTGGAATTGTGGAGACAACTTCATAATATTATCCAGTGCGTCATCTTCAAGGCCCTTTTCTGCAGTGGTTTTAGAATTGACTGGGTGGGTCCAAGCAGGATTAATCTATATATTATACAACTGTTTGTGTTGCACAGATCGTAATTCTAGTGACTGGACACTGGACAGTGCGATCCATTATTGGGTTTAACACATCTACTCTGAGGAATTTCTTTCAGTAATATTAGAAACTCGCCTGCCATGCTTTTCTTCTTTGAACCCAGGATCAAAAGTTCTGGGATCGAATCCCAACAGGTCAGGGCATTTTATCCTAAGGACAGACAATTTGCATACCCTTCATGACTCGACTGAAGTTAAAAAGGGCATCCTAGTACAGGTAGAGAATGATTTTATTTTATTGATACGGATTTGAGCACCTAACAGGCAGCCGCCTTGTGTGCTTCCCAGGAAGCTCAGAACATACTAATGTCAGTCGGGTTAACAGCAAATTGTAAAGCGCTTAGAGCCGTTGCGCTTAGAGCGCGTAGAGACGTGCGGAGATATGCGCTGTAGGCCTACAAATGCTCTCTGTTACTAACAATATTAGTGTTGTTTGTTGCTCTGAAGAGACTCGATACATCAATTTATTTCAGTTTGTATTCCTCCAGACTGTTATTTGTTTACTTTAATGTATTGACAGTTGGCAGTTCATGTCTTAAAATCTAAGATATTAATTCTTATAAACTGGTGATGATGCCTTGTGTTGGATAAATAGATTTGCAATTTGGCTGTGACCGTTTCTAGACTGACAGTGCTTTCCACCTGAGCTCATTGTTCTGACCCAGTTCTTATTGTGTCTTTCATGCCACAGAATTGCTGACCACGAGGTGTACAATAATGGAGCCACGCCAGACCAGGGTGCTTCGTATAGTGGAAAACGAGGAGCCCAATTTTCGGCGAATATTTTCAATTGCCATGTATTATTTCATTCTATATCTGGTGCCAATTATGCTAGTGACTTACGGGAACGCTTACTATGCAGGCAACACTTTGATCGAACAGGATACTCGGATGTACACACACGACTTAAAGGCATTCGAAAAACTGTTGCCATCTCACCCTAGTTCCTGGCACACCAATAATGTCATCATAAATGGGTCATCATACGCACCTTCGCTGTGGGAAAACAGTCACATCCTGCCATCCTTTGTAATGTTGTATGATTGGAAAACCCAGGGTGACTTGCTGAGGATGTGGGCCAAATCTCTGTTTCAACTTGTCTGGAACTATTTGATTTTCCTCAAGAAAAGGTTTGGTTGGCGAAAAGTAGCCCTGTATTTGTGCATTTGTTCATGTTTTACAGTAATCAGCTTATATGGAGGTTTAGAAATGCTAACAACAGGCTATGAATACATTAAGGACAACATCATACAATGGTTAGAAAATCGGATACTGGAGATGCCCCTTGCGAAAAGGCCCCTGTCCACAAGAAGACATCATCCTCTGACAAATGGCCAGAACCCACCATTTTACATTTACAGATTTTTCAGACATTACAAGGAAGACGTTGTGTTCCAGTGCGAATATGTTGTTAAGAGCCGTAGGAAAGCTCGGCCTATATACAAGACGTCAGGATGGAGAAAACAAGGCATTCCAGTTGTACCAAATGATAAAATCCATGTCAATATTAGCATTACACGGTTGAAGCAGTCAACTGGAGATCCCGATACCCAGTTTTTCAGTATCACCACAAATCTGACCATCAAACTCATAGGGGATGAAGACTTTGGCAGTTACACGTGTGATTATTACAACCCCATGCATGTTGTAGTGAGACCAGGCCCGACCATGTCCAAGGGCTACACAAAAGATAGTAAACAACCACCGGCCACACCAGACCCGAAGTGTAAGTGCAGATCTTCATCACCACCACCCCCGCCCCCACGATGTCCAGCTGACCATACTGACAGAAAACAAAGTCAGTGTGACGAGAGACGATTTCAGGACGATCCAGCATGGCTTTACAGAAAAAATTTTGTGTGTTTTGCTGAATTTCAGCTTAAGCTTTATCCAGGGGAGATTGTTCCGGTAAAACTGAACCCGGGCAGCATTCTTATAGACAGCACACGCTACGTGACGGTCAGTGATGCTGAGGATATCGAATATGATATCACATTGTACAGTGAGGACTCAGAGGAACACAACTGTTGCTCCCAACTCGTTCGACTTTACTGGCTACTGACCAGGATCAGCCTCATCGCAGCTTTTCCCACTTCCCGTGTCATTCATGATGATGCTGGCTTCCTGTTTGTGCGAGGACAGTGTCTTTGTAAATCATCATTTGGATTACGAGATTTTGTGGTGTATCGCAACATTTATAACAGTACGTTAGGCACCGAGGAAAGAATAGCGATTTCTTCACCCAGAAAGTTACTGCTGATTCCAGACCTGTCACATCCTTTCTCTGAGAAAAACCAGACTACAAACCAGACCTATAACACAGAATGTTGGGACTCAGACTATTCGTCCTTTTCTTGTCAGTCCGATAGTGATTTGCTAGAGACAGCTATCAATGTGTTTGTCTTCTGTGAAGACCTGATTTATTATGTTTCTATAGTGCTCGGAACTGTAGCTTGCGTGATCATCCCACTGGGTACGCATAGATGCTGCATCAAGCCATTTGCCAATGCGTGTTTATATTATGGTGAACAAAATAGGCCATTCGCTACTGCGGAAGGTCCGTCCTTGGAGAGACCGAGGCCCTATCAAGAACAGCAGAACGAGGGGAACCAGACAAACCCCGACTACGGATTCTATCTTTCGTATGAAGAGGAGGATGTCTACGACCTCCAGTTAGCTCAGTATCTCAAGGATTGGTTACAGACCAAAGGGTTTTCAGTATTCGATGCCAGAACCGATATTTTACCGGGACAACATCTGATGGCAGAAATTGAAAAAGCAATTCCTAGATGTTGTCGCTTCATTGTGATCATGTCTAAAACTTACATGGACAATCACATGAAAGTCCTAGAGTTTTATGGCATTCAAGACACTATCTTCAATCAGGAGACTAAAGCAAGAGATCGACTTCTCATAATTCGAGTAAAACAATGTAAGGTTCTCGGAATAACTAGAGTGCCCTGTATTCATCTGCCATCAGGTTTGAACGAGGGCAATGCTGTCGATGAAAATAGCATCTGCGAGTTTCGGAGATGGGAAAAAGACACACGGCCAACAATGGACTATGGGGCAAACCCGCCTGGCATCCTGAAGAAAATGACTGAAATGTTTGAAGATTTCAAGATTAAAATCACGGTGCGAAATTTTCTGTCCTGTGTTTGGACCCTCATATTGTGGTGCTTTGCATTCTCCCGGCTACTTCCTCAAGACTTTGTCGTTTCTCATTAAATCACATTAATGACGACGTTCTTGAAGTCGCAGACCACTGACATGAGTTAACACCCAGGGCAGTCAGGCCTAGTTTCCTACCGATCACTTTCATTCTCTACTTTGCTGTAATAAGATGAGACAACCCCAACAGAGTCTATGATAGAGTCTGTATGTGAGTGTTGATCCTCACTCCTGGATCCAGCACCACTTCATTTTGTTCTTTTCTTGATTATCTTCTCTTTTCACTTTTCCATTTCATGACCAAAAGTATTCTATGGCACCTTTTCCGAACTTGGCTAAAGAGATCAACGTTTCCTTCAGTTTATGAACTTAGAGAATTGACAGTATCGCATTTTATTTTATGTAAATATTCAACAAACTTCTAAAATACATTTCCTGTTATCTGCAAACGACATCAATTTATTACGTATAGTTATAGGCAGGTCACTGACGGAGACAACAGTTGACTTCATGTAACTTCTATTCATATTTGAGAAGTTTCTGAATACCAACATAAACACTCTCATTGTATGAACTGTTATTTTGTACTTGACATGAAAGTAGTATCGCGTTGCTTAGGACTATGCTTATATTGTCGACGTCATCCAATGTCATAAGTGTCAAAATATGTTTGAATTAATTTCTATCATGGTGTCATTATAATTCCTTGCTTGGAAATGTTGCATGTTGATATGATCTTCTTTTGAAAGATTCCTTGATGATTAGAGTGGTTCAAAAATTGTAACCCAGTATCGATGAACTTATTTAATGGATTTTCCCTAGATACTGGCACAGCTATATCATCTGTATCATGACAATGTTTTGCTGTTTATTTGATATTCTTTAATTCGCCTATTGATAAAGATCAGTCAAGATGCTGAAATTGTGTACTTTCGTCGAAGTTCTATGACAGTAATTAGATCTATGTATTCCAAGTACTTCAGCAAATTTCACATTGCCCAGATCTGAAAGTTTGGACACAGTCCTCCACTGCAGATGTTGGGGAAGGCAAGGGGAATTGTGTTTTGTTGTTGTTGCTGTTGTTTTTATTCTTTTTTTTTAAATATAAAAACCGATAATTCAGGTTTGATTCGAATGATAAATATTTAATGCAGTTGTAATTTACTACGAGAATTTAATATGTTTATTACGTATGATATAAATCACAAACTGTTACAAGACAAAAATGATTTGTGAAATTGCTATTATTCATGCTTTAACATTCAACGTCCCTAATTCCTTTCTGAATTGACAGTTTCATTTTTGTTTTTGTTTTTGTTGTTTTTGCTAAATACATATTATGTTACTAGTATAATTAACGTTTTAGTGTTGTCGCTATGTATGTGTCTTTCGTGAAGGTCGGTAAACGTAGATATGTATATAGTGCCATAAAATATATTTATGCTTGTGAGCCGTATGTATCTTATTAAAACTGGGCTTCCAAAATGTTACGTCTTTCTTTTTCTTTCTTTCTTTCTTTCTTTTTTTTTTATGAAAACTTAATAATTTGTTTACTTGTTCTTTCTTTCATCTTGTGTGCAATATCTCCACTTTTCTTCACTGTTATCCCTATTTGCTTTTCTGCGTTACCCCCTTTCCTCCAATTGCCCTTCCTTCCTCTTTCTTCTTTCTTTCTTTCACTTCCCATATCATGATTGCTGCCACAGAAAAAGAGAGAATACGTATATGTACTATGTGATTGCTATTTGGCTTGTGTGTCATTGTTAATGCGTAAGCTTACGTGTTTTTGTTTGTGCGTGGGTGTTCAATAAGACGCTGTAGTATAAATGTTTCTCTCAGTGATTCATTCATTCACTGATCTGCTTCAGACACAGATGACCCAAAGTCAAACAGACTTCATTTTTTTCGTCTTACACTTATTTGTCAACTCGTTTATTTGATCACCCTCACTAATTCACTCACTCACTCATTCATGTACTCACTGATTCACTCACTCACTCCTTTACTCATTTATTTATTCATTACTTCACTCACTCATTCATTCACTCACTCACGCACTCACTCATTCACTCGGTCACTCATTCACTTACGCACTCCCTCAGGCATTCATTAACTCACGCATTCACGCATTCACTCATTCACTCACTCACTCATTCACTCGCTCGCTCTCTCACTCACTCACTCACTCACTCACTCACTCACTCACTCACTCACTCACTCACTCACTCACTCATCATTCACCCACTCATTCACTCACTCATTTGTTCACTCTATATAGACATTAAATAAAGGAGATTGAGATGTCTGCATAAATAATACAGTAGAGAAAATCATCACCACCACCACGACCAGGTACTCTTGAGGTCTAAGCCGCAGACGATGTAATTCAGGGGACATAATGAATCTTGATTTTGTCCTCATAGATATAATACATGGTTATTTCCCTTTATTTTGGCCCCAGGCGAGATCATGGCGGTTGTGTAAACTTTTAGTATTCTTTCAGCTTTTTTTCCTTCCTTTTCGTCCCTCTCAGCTTTCTCTCTTTTATGCGTTATTTCCCGCCTCCATCCCTTTTCTCCTCCAATAAAAAAGCATCAATTCTAAAACTTCAATTCTGAAGGCCAGCACGGGCACTATTTCAATGAGACGTAATTTTAGACTGCGAGTTTATTTAGCAGTGATTATCTCATTTTTAACATAATTCCCATACCAAAGGCCTTTGTACGCGAATGCAGGTAGAAACAGTGACTACTGTCTCAAAATTTTTCTTTACGAAATCAAGACACTATATTCAGCAATTTTTGAGTCCCTGTGCTGTTATAAGTTTTTGGTAATCCTCAGGGCAACTGCAGTTTCACTGTTTGCAAACTAACCAAGTGAGATATCGGATTTTGCATTAAAATTGCAACAGATCATGATTCAAGAAAAATTCTTATCAATGTGGACACCTTAAAGGACACCTCCGAAACACTTCGATACTTCCTGAATATTCTATGCTCCTTTTTCTCTAAATGTAACATCCTCATTTGAGATAACGATCATTAAAAGTGCATAAAAAAAAAAAAAGGAATGAACAGAGTGTGAGGCATCTGCTTGGAGTCTGTGCACAGTTGCCGGAAGTTGGCTCTGTCCGGGGAGAGAATCCATGCTCTTGCGTGCTGTAATGACGTAAGTACGAAACATTTACTGGAAAAAAGTTTTCAATACATTTTACATAAGTCGTTTTCTGCTATTCCCATCTTCGTTTGCAAAATTTCATTCACTTTTATTTATTTTTTAAATTAATCAATTTATTTATTTATTTATTTATTTATCTGTCTATCTTTTTTATTTATCTGACTATTAATTGTTTATTATTATTTTTTTAGATTTATTTTATCCATGTATTTTTTATTTTTTATTTTTATTTATTTATTTATTCCTTTCAGGTCATTATGTGATCTACATATAATCGGATAAATACATTGGTAACTTTGATAATATTTTTCATTCGATAATTATAAGTAAGAATAGTCCCACCCTCCCCATCTACCCTCCTCCCCTACGCGTGATCTTTCCCCCTTCCCCTTCTCCGTTCTAAATTTAAAAGTTGTCCATAGGAACAAAAAACAAAACATAAAAAAAACAAAGAAACAAACCTCAGGCCCGATGTATTTCCACTGTCAGTTTCAAAAGTTGACCACGGAGAGTTAGGACACTTTCTGGCACAAGCATCAGCAACTCCAGCCAGGCAGAGATTAGTTAGAAACGTAAACATTCCAGCTATGCCACACATCCAGTCGGCAGCAAATTTCAGCCCACTCCGAGCTGGAGGACGGACCGACAAACAAGCCACTTAAGATGCATTTGGGCTGTCTGTTTCCGTCCTGGCGATAAGGTTGACGGCCAAGAATTTCATCCGAGGCCCCAATTTGTTGGAATGTTCAAAACTGTCCCAGTGTCTCCAGTTCTATTTTCATCATCCATCTTGCCTTTTAGTAAGTTTATCTTAGTTTTCAACTGTTTTCAAAAAATTATTACTTCCTTCTCTCTCTCTTCTTTTTTTTTTTATTGATTATCTTTTATTTATCTTTCTCTCACTCTGTATTTCTCGTTTATCTTGGCTTCATGTTAGTTTTTTTTTCCCTTTCTCTTTTTCTCCTCTTTTTATTGATTCCTATGTTCTCTCTTTTGCTCCCTCTCTTTCTCTCATTTTATATCTCTCACTCTCTCTGTCTATCGTGTCACTTCCTTCTATCTCCCTTTGGGTCTGTTTCGTTTCTATCCACTTCACAACATGTTCCCCTCTCTTCTCTTTCTCTCTCTCTATTCCTCAGATTTTCCTTTCATGGTCCTGATGTTTATCTCTCTCTCTAGTTCTTTCTTCCTACCTCCTCTTTCTCCCCTTCTTCATCATTCAATCCCTCCGCCTTTTTTTTTTTATTTCTATCACTTCCTCTGGCATACTCAAAATACTTGACTTTCTTTCAATACATATTGCAAAAGTTGTTTTCTGCCACTTTCAGTTTTCCGTGTAAAATGCATTATTTATTTAGTTATGGTCGTGCAAGGTGCAAGGACAAAATGTATTTTTCAGCACAGTGACAATATTGGTGTTTAAAAAAAAGAGTTAGAACAAAATCTTTACGACAAAACCTAGAGAGAGAGAGAGAGAGAAGAGAAAATGAGGGAGTGTGTTTGTGTGGAAGAGAGGGAAGGGAAGGGGGAAGAGAGGATTGTGGCAATGATGTAGCGTGATGCACACCGCCACACAGCTTAGCCTAAATTAATTTTGCTCAATATTCAGCCGTTGACTGGGGACTCAGATTAAAAAACTAACTCGATACGAGTAAATTTTTCAATGCTTCACCCACCCACTATCCCTTCCCCCAAATTTATTGCGCCAGCTCAATGCTGTGCCTTGCAGTGTTTAAAATTTAAGCAGGTCAATGCTTACAACAGCGTTTTTGCTTCTTTCATCAATGTTGTTTCGTCTAATTTGCTCAGTGCCATAGGCATACTAGTACTATGTCTATGCTCGGTACTTACAATTTGCATTTCAGCACTTCCTGAACCTTTCTATCATCAGGCACTATGTGTAGGTCTTTTCTATAATATTTGTAATTTCTTATCCAATATAAACATGTTTTTGATTAAATAACCCTCGTTCGTAGAAAGGTTTTTGTACTAGTATATATAACATGCATAACCCATCCAGATTTCTTATCTCTGTCTGTCTATCTGCCCTGTATACTCTTCTTCTCCTTAATTAACGTTTCCTACATACACATAAAGACATGCTTCAGTCCCGAACATCTGCTCGACCGACTTCTATCATAAGTATAAATGAATATTAATGTTCAAAAATGAACAAATAAGACAATTATTAATTGCACATCAAGAAGGGAAACATCATCAAATCAGAGATTAATTAAAGAGATGTTATTGTTTTCTTTGTCTCCACAACATTCCACTCTGCCACCTGTTTTTTTTTTTCATTACATCATTTATTCTGTCCTCCTGCTATAACTATGTTCTTCATTTCTGATTCATGGTGAAACGTCATACCATCTCTCAGATTAATCAGATACCAGTAATGAAGCTAATACAAAATAATATCCCTAATCAATCAATCAATCAATCAATCAATCAATCAATCAATCAATCAATCAATCAATCAATCAATCAATCAATCAATC
>JBCEWB010175705.1:0-10114 GCA_039654565.1 Peronia peronii
TGAGTGAGTGAGTGAGTGAGTGAGTGAGTGAGTGAGTGAGTGAGTGAGTCAGTCAGTCAGTCAGTCAGTCAGTCAGTTAGTCGGTCAGTAAGATATTTAGAGAATGAATTCGTGAGTCTGTGAGTGAGTGAATCAACGAGTATGACTTGAGTGAGTCAAATATAGAGATGTGCTGATGTTATGAAAACGAGAGCGAGAGGCAGGTGGGGTGGGGGAATAGAGTTTATCTTGTTTACTTCATCAATAACCGTATTGCTTATCAAATGCTGACAAGATAGTTTTCACTGAGATCAGACCCTGCCAGAATATTTCACAAAGTACGAACACAAGTCTGCACTCTGAGCGGATGTGATACTTGGCACACGCCTTGGTATATCTTTTGAGCAGGTATCTTTTCGGGAAATGTGATAGTCTACAGCTTGAAAAAGACTGATAAGAAGAGGAAAAATAGAAAGAAGAGGAGGACGTGTAGAAGAGACGAAGAGGAAAGGAAAACAGATTGAAAAAGAGGGAAGAAAGAAGAGGAACTACAACATTGATTAGAGAGGAAAAGAAAACAAAGAACGAGAACAATATCTTAAATGCCAGTTACAATAACAAACAACAAACAAACAAACAAACAACAACAACAAAAACAAGAAACACACAAAAACAAAAATCAGATTAGGGATAAGAAACTATGCGCAAACATCATGACAGTTCGACATTTTTGATCCTTGTAAAAAGATGGCATGACGCAAGTAAGTTTACCTCTAAAAGTAACATAGCAGAACAACACATTTTAATTCTATGAAAATGTTGCCCATTCTGCTGTGTGTTAAAGTATCTATAGCAAATAAAACAAAACTATGGCACTTTTACGTGTGTCATGTAGTTCTTCACACTGCGTCAGAAGGCATAAATATTATTAGGTTTGGGCTTCTCCATATTTAATTCAATGCTGCAATTGTATATCAATGACAAGGATTAATGCAGTCCGTCAGGCCTCTTGAGTTATAAAAAGAATGAAGAGAATGCAACGCCAGGAAACAGGTATTGCCGGCATATCAATGTATATTTTAAATGGACTAGTAGTGGAATAAATGATGGAGGTGAAACAAATAGTACAATAACGTTTGATGTGTTCTCCTGCTTTTAGATACCCTCTGGCAATCTTTCTCCTGAAAGCAAAGCAAGGTTTGTTAATATAATACAAGCCAGTATCACAGATATCACACCAAAGTTATGACAGTTATGCCTCAACATTTTACTCGGTTTATGTCTCTGGACTTGTTTATGAATTTCCCAGGTGGTGAATACATCGTTTTGTTAAACCCTCTGAGTGGCTATGTCGTAAATCTTTTCATAAATAAAATGACACATTTTTTTCTCTCCGAACCGTGTTTTAAGTAGTTATTTTCCCACCGTCATAACAAACCCTTTGTTTTTGGTCTATAAAGCCGGACTGTATATAAAAGTTTACTTGAAGTTACGTGAACAAGTTTTCAGGTGTTAACAAAAAAGACGACGTCATTCGCTAAGAGGTCGCGACTCATGAACCTTTACACAAGTCAATGGTGTTCACTGAAAACGATATCTAATAGAGTCCTCCAACATTCCGGGAAATCCCATCGACCCTTAGCCTTGGCCTTGTCTCGGTTGTAAGTTTGTCTCACTTCTTGGCTTGACCTTGTAAAGGTGGGTAGGAAACATCACGAAAATTCTTCATAATGAGTAACTAAATTTTTAAAAAATAAAGCCTATTGAGTAGTGTTAATAGTGAGTTCTGTTAAGAATTTAATTACGTAGAAAAATCGACTGGAAATCCCGTCGGGTTTTTCTATGTCCTGCCATTGGTGTAGACTTCAGAATGAGCCGAAAGACTCCACGAACACTATTTGTGCAAGAATAAGCATTCTAATTGCCTTACATTTTTTTAAAAAGGCTTACAGAGCCAGGTCTATTCGGTTTCTTTCCTTTCAATGTGAAACACACAGGGCCACAAACATTCAACCCAGTTATGGTTTATTACTGTGAAACTGGCTTTGTCTTGTAACAACAACAAAAGAAAAGGGGTGTGGGGGGGGGGGGGGGTAAGAGGAAAGCTGGAATACCTTTCAATGCCCTTAAACTAAAAGAAGAGGAAACAAAACGATATTTTAGGCCTTTGTTTACGAGCCAATGGTAGCTATCACATGATCAAATCTACAGCGGACATTCCGAACCAGCTCATTTCTAAAAGCCCCCATCATAATGGGCCATTTTTTCAACCATTTACGCTCTTTCCCCTTTGCCAAGTACAAAAGGTATAAAACAAGCACATGTATTGTAAAGACAGGACAAAATTACAAGTGAGGCAAGAAATTTTGACCAAAAAATATCTGGGTGGGAAAGAGACATTTTCATCATCTTATGATTTTTTTTTCAGAATTCTCTATTACTGTTATTTCAAATAAGAAAAGAAACAGCGAGTTTTCCTTCTTTACAATGCTATGTATGTATTGCACTGGGCAAAGAGAAGTAATTTGGCTGACGGTCAAAATAGCTCATTGCCGCATTATCGCTGCCTGGTTATGGGGCTGGACTCGTATAATTATGATTGTAAACTGTATTGCAGAGAGGAAATGTTGGATCGGGTTTCTCTTCTCTGCTCACACAACACAAACAAGATTGCTCACCATTGTAAGCCTTACACGTGTGCCTCTGTTTATTTATCTAATCTTTGCCAGCCGTCGAGCCTGTCTGTGTTTTAGCCTTGCGCTCTTTCACACCGTTCCCTCTCCTGCCCGCTATTCTCTCCTCTGCTCACAGACTTTACATCCTCGTGAGTAGATTGAAGTTTCTGTGACCTCCTTCCGATCTGTGTTCCGTTAACTAACGGTAGTCTCAGATGGTTCCGAATGTTTCTTGCCTGCCTTTCCTGCTTGTAAACGTAACTCAGTTTTGTTTTGGAAGTTAGATAAGGGATATATATTCTAACTGGCTCCTTTTGCTGATATAGAAAAATTTAATGGATTTGGAGAGGACCAAATTAACCACTAAGAAACTTTAGGTAATTGATCTTTTCAGAAACGAAATAGAATCAGAGCGATTGCTCCAACCTGATCAGTGTTGAGAACAGACTCTTGGTCATTCTGAAGTTTGTACCATTGGAAAACCGAAATATACATATCTACCAGTATATATATATAACATCCTACCAGTAGGTGCTCTTCTAACCCAAAGATATTTTCCACACCGGTAACAGGTGGTGAGCTGTAAATTCAATGAAAGAAACCTGTTGAAGTACTAAGTGTGTATCAAAGACCTTCAGTCTAGTTTGGAAAGATTTCAAACTGTGATTGAAGAAACCCTGAGGCCACGCCTTTATCGTTAGCATAGTAGAACCACTTGATAAACACATATGTTCATACATCCGGTGACCTAATTTAATCCTGCGGTCAACACCGACTTGTTGTTCACGTTACACGTGATAAAGTTGATGTTTTATTGAAAACAGAAACATTGTCTTTAGGTAATGCGCCTTTAATCAACAAGAAGAATTAGGCATGTTTCAGTTTTCTTGGAGGAGAGTGAACGGGGTATACAAGGACACATGAGGTGGGCTATTTCAATGCCGCCATCTTGTTTCACCTGCTATTGCTATGAAAACTCTCTACAACATGATATAAAATATTTGCTTGCAACTGAGATTTTTGTCACTAAAGATATCTGTTTGAAAAATGTCTCTTCTTCTAGCAGGTAAACAAGAATAATGGGCTAAAGGAGTAAATGCAAGAACAGGTTCAAAAAAGGTCAATAATGAGAAATAAACATGTTTAGCCGAGTGTCGATAGTACGCTGAAACGTTTTCTTTTTACAGTGTTGCAGGCCATTCAAGATGGCGGCCGATGTTTCGCAGCTTCAAGTAAAGTATTGCCGGACAGTCCTCCTTTCTTTCGGTTCTATGGCTTGTGACCATATCGCCCTCCAATCTACTATTTCTCACCACAACAGACAATCAATCGGGTTAAGCGCTCTCTAGGAATCCAGCACTAAGAATTCTCCAGTCTTGATTAATATCATCCCAGAAAGCTAAAACCACGACGTCGGATAAATAAAAAAAGCAATAATATTGGAATTTCATCATCTACACAGTCGATATGCAGATGCTCAGCTACATCCATTTCCGCTCATGGACGAATGTTGCTTTTTCTTTGTTCAGAGTTGGGTCTTGTTACTTTTTGAGGGTTAACAGATTTTTTTTGTCTTCTAAACTGTAATGGGACTCCTTCAGCGTTTGTAAAATTTGCCAGAAATGAGTCCCGGATGTAAGTGTTTTTGAGGGCTGTTAAGGTTCTATACTGAACTGAAATGAACACATGCACACACATACCTGTACATATGCATATATAGCTTAAAAAGGAACAAGAAGAGGAGGGAGAGGGGGGGGGGGGGGAGAAGCCCAGCAAAATACGGCTCCCTCTCTGATTCGAAGCACAGCGTATAATGTTACTGCAGGTTCGTGCAGACCATTTATTTGTTGAAAGTTATGTGATAAAACTGTGACCATGGAAAGCTACAGAGACGAAAAAGAGTGAGAGCGAAAAAAACAAAAGATATTTGAGAGACTGCAGACAGAGAATTTGAGGACTAGAGAGTTGTAAAGAATAATTCAAGGGATTAACTCTAGACCGAAAGCTTAGTCACATTTCGATAAAATTTTGAAAGACTGGGCCTGCCCCTCTCTATTAACAGCATTTCTTTCCAATGTTTTATAGATGTTGCCACTTGAAGATGGGTATTCTCATTTCCAGGGGATTTCAAGGAACAGTTTTCAGCTTTATTTCCTAAAATTCATTTTTCCTGACCTAACCACGGTATAGAACTAATCTCTTTAACGGCACCTGCATACCCAAAGGGGAGAATGGGAAACATAAGTGATTTTCGTTTTCTAAATATGTCTTAGGTCAGAGACAAGAGGAAAGAAAGGAAGAGAGGTCAGAAAAAAGGAAACAATAACGGGAGAAAGAGAGAGAGAGGAAGGGAAAAGGAGAGAGAAAAGGGAAGGGACAAAAAGGAAGAAGAGAAAATGAGACAGAAGGAAAGAAAGGGACCGAAAAAGGTAGAGAACAGGAGAGAGAATGGGAGAGAGAGAAAGGGAGAGAGAAAGGGAGAGAGAAAACAGAGAAAGGAAGAGAGAAAGAGAGAGAGAATGGGAGAATAGACAAGGAGAGAGAAGGGGAGAGAGAAGGCGAGAGAGAAAAGAGAAAGAAAGGAAGAGAAAAAGGGAGAGAGAACGGGAGAGAGAATAGGAGAGAGAAAGGGAGAGAGATGGGGAGAAAGAAAAGTGAGAGAAAGGAAGAGAGAAAAGGAGAGGACAAAATCAAAGGGAGAGAAAATGGAAGAGACATAAGAGCAAAGAGAGAGGGAGAGGAAAAGAAAGAAGGAAAGAGAGAGGAGAGAGAGAAACAATGTTAACTCCCTAAACCCTTATGTAGCGTGGATAATTCCTATAAGGATCAGCTTGAAAAGACTGAAAGATCGGGGAAATCATAGACAGGAGAAACTAAAGATACGATTCATCATGGGGATATCATTACAGACTCTTGGTAACGAACTGTTACTGAGTCTATATAAACTATACAGTTGATTTCCGTAATTTAGGTTGCTGAAACCAATATTGATTTGGAACGATGTCATTGCAATGTCGTTTATTTTACAAAGCTATTGCGGGCTATAAAGAGTTAAGTCGCCTATTTTACATTTTACTTTCAACATAAAGGTTGTGGGTTCTTCAAGATGCCCCCCGCCCGCCGCCCCCCCCCCCCCCCCACCCGTCCCGCACCCAAACCTTTCATGAAAGAATAATATCCTCACAATTTCGCTTTACCTCTCTGTGCTGCCAACTGTTGCCCGCATCAAAAGGTGATAAATTTTATGTACGAAATGATAACCAGAGTGTAAAGATGAAAACAAGCTGAGACCAACCATCGTGGACTCGCATAGATAGAGAACAGCAGGAGGACAAAGAAACAGCAAGAAAAGGGGAAGAAACAGCCTGACGAGTCCAAAATGATAAAAACAATGGAACATGGAGCTATGAATACACCATATAAAGAACAGATCTCAGCATGCAAAAAAGAGGAACAGAAAGGTGAGAACAGAAAAAAAAAAAGCTCTGAAAATGAAAAAAAGATAAGATAGACAAGATGAGTAGAAATGAGATAAGATAAGATAAATGAGATGAGATAAGATGAGTTTAAATGAGATAAGATAATAAAAGATGAGCTAAGGCAAGTTGAAATGAGATGAGGTAAGTTGAGATGAGATAAGATGGGGCACTACCCTCTAAGTCATGTGGTCCCGGTCTGTTTCTACTACGGAAGTCGCAAAAATTACTGTATTCCAATTAAATGATGTAGATTAATTACTGTCAATATTATTAGAACTCTGTTGGTGTTATCTACGTATTTCAAATGGCAAATGAACGTTTTTGGTTGATTATTTATTTGTGTTGTGCTTTAGGGTTAGGGTTAGGTTTAGTTAGGTTAGGTTAGGTTAGGTTAGATTAGGGGTAGGGTTAGGGTAGGGTTAGTGGTAGGGGTGCATTCTCGTAGACTGAAATTAGCAAGCATAATCATGCAGTAATCGATATGTGCCATTATCGCGACTTCCGTGGTAGAGAGAGACCGGGACCTCACGTAGAGGGTAGTGCCTGAGGTGGGATAAGATAAGATGAGTTGAAACTAGATGAAATGAGATAAGTGAGTTAAGATGAGTTGAAATGAGACAAGATAAGATGAGATGAGGTGAGGTGAAATAAGATATGATAGGATGAGATAAGAAGAGATAAGATGAGGTAAAATGAGATAACATAGGATGAGATAAGATGAGATAAGATTAGTTGAAATGAGATGAGATATAAGATAGATAATATAGGACAAGATAATTTTTTTTTGTCATCTGAACGAAATTCCATCCATTCACCGTTGATATGACACACTCTATAAATATGGGATACATTGACACTTGAAAGCCTATAAACAAAAATATCACAGCATTAGAACAAGGCAGACCTAAGAATCTTTGCCTGAGCAAGGAAAGAGAACGGACATTTATTGTGCAGACTCTTCACATTATGATCTGCAGAGCTTATTACATCAAGGAGGAGAATTCTTTTGTTGTTTTTCTTTTCTTCGTGCTTCTGAAATTTTTATGTACATAGCACTTAATCCATATCTTCATTTTCAGCACTTTCCTGTGGAAAAAAAATAGCAAGAAAGGACAAAGAGACAAAAGAAACCGAGTGAAGGAGAGAGCGAGAGAGGAGAGACAGGGAGAGAGAGAAAGAGAAGGAGAAAAGCCAGAGGTGGAAAGAAAGAGTGTAAGAGACGGGAGTGAGAGAAGGTGATTTAGAGTGGGAGAGAGAAGGCGATCGAAAGACCGACGTAGGGAGTGAGGGGAAAGAAAGAAGGAAAAAGAGAGAAAGAGAAACATGAATGTAAGAGAAGGAGAAGGAGAAAGGAGAAATCTCTGGGAAGAGAGTATTTTTAAAGCTATTAAGGTCCAGACTCTGCCTGGACCAAGACGAGATTTTACCACAAGATTTCAAGTCGGTAAAGAGATACCAAGGGAGGGATAGAAAAAGAAGGAGTGGCGAGAGAAAGAGAGATAGAGAATGAAAGAAGGAGGGAGAGACAGAGAAAGAGACTTTTTTTTTATCTTCTTAGCCGATACAATTTTTTTTTCCTTAAGAATTTAAATCAGTAACTGGATGTCGAAAGAGAGAGAGAGAGAGAGAGAGAGAGAGAGAGAGAGGAGAGGAGAGAGAGAGAAAGAAGGGAGGGAAGGGGGACTCTAGATAAGTGAGTTAGGGAGCCACTTTGAAAGCGGCATGGGAGGTGTTTGTTCATCTGTGTACGTTTGTGTGAGCATGTCTGTAGGCAATTTAGCTCACGTCCACCCATACCCTCCCCCCGGGGGCCCCCATTTTTCCCATCCCTTTAACCTTGCAGCATGTTGAGGAGATAGAAAAACTGCCTTTACTCACACCAGCGATAGAACGATAGACGAATTGCCAACACATGCTCGCTCATGCATTCCTTTTGTGTAACTATGAGGAACAAAGAGCGCTCACGTTCGAGTGGGGTGAGTGGATTGGTGAACTGTCTAACCTAGTGATGGAACTGTCAGACAGGTAGAAGAAAAACTGTCTAGTACTAGAATATGGTGTTGGCAGCATATTGGGGGAGGCAGGTAGGTAAATGAACTGGTGACAATTCAATAGGTAAGTAGGTATGTAGACAGGTTGGTAGGTAGGTCGATAGATTGTTAAATCTGTGAATAGGTAGGTAAGCAGAAAGTCAGGCAAGTAGACAGATCAATGAGAGCAGATCAATGGATAGTCAATAGATTGACACATAAATATGTTGATAACAAAACTGAAAAGTGGATAGGAAAGTAAGTATATGGATAGGTACTTAGGTAGCCAGACAGATAGGTAGGAGTGAAATGAAGCAGACAGTTAGGAAGATTGATTCTAAAACAAAGTTTGGAGGCATGTAGATAGGAAGTACAATTTCTTGACTAGAATACTACAAATAAAGTAGGTAGGTAAACTAAAAGTAATAGGTAAGTACAGATAACTAACTAGGTGGCTTGGGCAATCAAATTAATGTCTTGTAAGACTCGATTTATCGATATAAGGATGTATTAATATAATCAAGTATTGAGTGGTCGCTAACATAAGCGGATTTGTTTATAGGGTGTGAACACCTCTGAATGCTCATTATTCGTCAAGAGCTCTCATGAGAATACATGTACGTATACGAAACCAGTGTGGTAGCCACAATCCCTCGGTTGGAAATCTCTCGTTATATTCAGTTACTTTTACATACCACAAGCAAAAACTTTGCTGTTCATTACTAGAACTAGCGCTGTTACCCTTTGATCTTTCTTGTCAACAAAAACACACATGTCACATTGATTGTTCGAGATAACCAAACACAGGAGGTTGTATGGCGTAACATAAACGATAACATCAATTGCTATTCAACTTCAATGTACAAACATCACTATGTTTGTGAGCTTCCATGCACAAAGGCCTATTTTCTTTTTATATATGTTAATTTTATCCGATTTCTGAGTAAAGGAACGTCCCCTGATGATTTAGCTTTTTGAAACATTAAAAAATTTGTATTGATTTTCGAAGCGTTATCAGTTTAGTGTCATGAGTTGTGAAAATGTCATTTTGAGAAAAACGCTGTGTAAGGTTTTGTTGATTTAAATTTTTATGCCCTGCGTAGTTTGAAAAATATTTTAAAAATACTTTATATACGCTTTAGATCGGTTATAATTTTTTCTGAACATGCAGGTTAGATGTCGACGAACCTTTTAAGGAAAAAAGTTCATGAGGTGAGGAAATGGATTTTTTACAATTCTTTCCCTGTCTCTTTATTGTTGCCTTTGCCACATTTAGACCCTTTTCACTAATACTGACTGTCACAATCATAATAAGCCGTTCAATGTAGGGAGGCCAGTAGGTCTGTCTCTCAGTGGAGGGCGAATCTGGCAGACAAATTTGTCATTCCTGGACAGACCGCACATTACGTGCACACAATATAATCATGCAATAAAACCTGCCCAGGGTTTCATTACACTCTATACAGGGCATAGAACGAGAGGTTAGCTAGACCTAAATCTGTCCCAGGAAAAGAACGAGGGGTGGTGAGTGCTCTTCTGTCTGTGAATGTGTGTATGCGTGTGAGGGGAGACGGGGGTGGAGGGATGGAGATATGTGTGTGTATGGGCGTTCTTGGGTTTGTGGGTGCGTGTGTGGGAGGGATGGAGGATGTATATTATGTGTGTATAGATGCGTATGTGTGAGTGTTTCTGTCTGTAAGAGTGTGCATAATAATATATAGATGAAGAGGGGGGAGGGATGAAGCGTATGTATATGCGTGTGCGTTTATTATGTGTATGTATGGGTGTGTGTCTTAGTGTCTGTAAGTGTATGTGCGTATGGGTGAGGGTGGGATGGACTGTATGTGTGTTTGTGTGTGAGAGGGATGAGGGTGTGGGTGTTCAGGGCTGTGTGCGTATGTCCGTTTGTGTGTTTGTAATGTGTGTGTGAGTAGGACTGGGTGTCTTTGAG
>JBCEWB010175716.1:0-10113 GCA_039654565.1 Peronia peronii
TCATTGATTGCCAGCCTAGATCTAAAATAGCTTTATCGTCAACTTAAAGCTCACAATTTTCAATATGAAACTGAAGGCTACCTATCACTTCTCAAAACTGGCTTTCAAGAAACACTGACGACTGATTTGACTGACCGAATGCCGGCAAGTGGAAGTGTGTATCGTGTATGATTGAAAAGACAAAGGCCAAGCCATCCTCTGATATGGTTTACGGTGTACGGAGCCTTTCAGCCTCCTACGGGTGGTTATCTTGGCTGAATCCTCCGATACCGTGGTTGTGTGGCTATTAATAATGACGAAATCGTAATAGACTTACACATGCACGTAATAGGTGTCACCCTCTCATGGTACATCATACTCGATTGGGGCCACGTGTGACGGGTGAGGTGTGAAACGGGGGACAGCCTCAGGCCTTACCCTCAGTTTCATACCGTTGGGCAGTACAGCACATTGCGGACGCTGGTATTTGACTCGCTCAGGGACGATTTCTTTGTCGGGGCCTGTTGTGTCATACTGCTGGGCAGTACAGCCGCGCGTGTACAGTAGGCCTACTTGATGCACTCAGGGATGATTTGTTTGTCGGAGGGAACTGGTTCGGTACCTGAGTTTGGTCTTGGTTACGCTTAATATGAAAGGAAAGTGCAATCGGGGAAAGAAAACTGTTCGTAATAAGCGTGGTTTTCATATCGGCCCATCGTTTTATTTCTTTGTCAGCATAAGAAATTACATAGCAAAAAAACCGTTCCCAAAGATTCTTTCTTAATAACGCATGTTTCTTTTTAAGCGTTTTCTTACTAACCGTATTAGAGTGTATAAAAGGTATACCTCTTACAAGCAACATATGGTCTCAAGATCTGGCACATTTGAATTAATTGTAAACACAATAAATCAACTCAGCCTGCTGTCAAGCTGTCTTTTCAGACACTAGACATCTCATTCCTCTGATCCCCATTAAGATAGCAGCCCTGTTGGCTGAACTGAGTTCCAATACACTGTGAGCTAAACTTGAGCAACATGGGACTATCTTGAGCCATAAGTAAGTTATTTAACACTTTGCAAAAATATAAGATGCATTTCACGTTAGACAGTCTAAATTCTTATTTTTTAGATTTGAAATGTCAGTCCGTTCCACTATCTTTTTAAAATGTTTTTACACTAAAGTATAACAATCCAGTAGATCAATGTAGTTATGACATCCCTTTTCATTTGACACCATGGCATAAATTTTTGCATTTTTTTCAATTTTTTTGGCTTTGTTTTTGAAAGTCTAAGCAAACAGCTATATAAGACCTTTGGTCAGTTTATTCATAACTTTTTCATTGTAAATGTGTCAAATCAATATGCTGCATTTCCACAATGTGAAGTTATATTTGGGTGCTAACTCTTGAGAAATAAATATTATAGGCCTACATACCAAATTGTAATATAGAAATATAGAACAAAAATCAAAGTACTACCCAGAAGCCAGGTTAAGGGTGGGGGGCGGGGCCTGAAATTTGGATTTTGCTAAAAAAATGCCATTTTGGGTTTTTTGTTTTCTCTTACAAGCCCTTCCTTTTCTGCGTATAAAAATGGTATCAAAAAGTGGATATGTCCATTCTAACATGTTTGACCAATGGTCATTCAACATAAGGCCTAGTCTACTGTCAACCACGATTTGTCTCCACCTGGCTGCTACATGCAGTCGCAGATCATCACTATTTGATTATATGCAGGCAATGAGTGCGTAAAACACTTTATGACCTCATCTAGCAAAGTCATGAACTCCAGTGCCATGGATGGACATTGGATGACCACTATGAGGCGAAAAAAACTGCTGATCATGCAGATTATTAGTAGCGGCTACTTTAGAATGAGCTTCCACGTCCTATAAATAGTTAAACTTTCCTTTATTTCTGCTATTTCAGAGCTTAGTTATGGACTATATGCCACAGTAAAGAAACTCTTAGTTTGGACAGAAAACGATATGGGGACCACATATAGGCCCCCAAGAACATGGAAATAGCTCTATTGGAGCCCTTATAATTATGGGGGGTAGGGAACAAAATTTGAGAAATATTATGACTAGAAAGCCAGGAGGAGGCAATAAAAGACATAGAAGTCATGAAGAGAGCGCTAGTATGTAGAAAAACGGTGTTTTGAGGCCAAAAGCCAAATGAAAACTCTCCATGTCAATTTTTCCGTGAAAAAAAACTTTAAACACGTTTTTCTCAAAACCCGGTTTTTTTGTCAGTATTTTGCTATCTACTTTTTTGTTTCTGAACTGATTCCAACCAAATTTGGCACACATAATGTTCACAACAAATCTAAGAAACTTAAGTATGCGCGTCCAATTCTGTTGGTAAGTTTCCCAGAAAAATGGGTTTTTAGTATGAAAAAATGGCGAAATTTGAAATTTCGCTACATGACATTTTCAAAAATTTCTAGAAAATTTTCTATTGCATACAAAGGGCTGAAAATATGTAAATTTTTAAGATATTATGTTAAAAAGACGTTCACAAAGTTTTATCCAGTTTTATGAGAATTTGACGGACTAGATAGATTTTGAAGTTAGCCATTTTAGAGATGTCAAAATCCAAGATGGTGGCGTTGCCATGGCAACTATTTGAAAAAGTTGATTTTTTTTCACTGTTTTTTCTAATTTGAACATGGAGAATGCGATGGACAAGGTTAAAATGGTCTATCTTTAATAAAAAAAATCACCTTCAGGACCCGCCCCTCCCCCCCTTAAAACCACAAATACGGAGCAAAAATAATAACCCGATATAACACAGAAGATAGTCAGAGGAAGAATAGGAGGCCCAAAACTACCACCAGATAAAATTAAATGTGATATGTGTGGAACGACTAATACAATGGTCCACATAGTGCTAGAATATCCCAACTATAAGGCTGAAAGAGAAGACCTACTAAAGCTAATGACGAACAGGGGAGAAGACCACACCCTGCATAACATCTTTAAACTAAAAGCAGACGAGAAGCATAAGCAGATACTAAAGAAAAGTCTAGCAAAGATGTCAATACAGACAAATGAAAACAAAATTAGAAATAATAACTCTCACCAAATGGGATGAAGCAAGACGGGGATGCTAGGTCAGAGATAGACCGACTAATTAAACAGGGGCGAAATAGAAAAACCAAAACGAGAATTAAGAGGAGGGGATGAAGAAATAAATCTCAGAAACGGGTACAACGAGAGAGAGGGAAAGGGAAGGAGATAGATTAAGAGGAAATCCATGCCGGCAGTAAAATATCAACAGCAACAAATACAAACAAGTAGTAGGAGAGGGGAGGAAAGGAAAGAAAGAACACCGAAATAAATCTATAAATTTCAAGGAGCCTCCGGACGAACCATTGCATACAAAAGCGAGTAGTCCCTGCGCTCTAATGGCTGGAGACTCTAGACCCTGCCGATATGGAAATCCGCCAGGGATAAGAGATTGCAGCATCTTCATTTGGCGACCTGGGAACGCTGGCGAAGCCGAATAGTTTGACCTGTTTCCCCCCCCCCGATCAGAGAAGCGAATCCGTTAGACATACCGCGTCATCACTTGAGAGATTGGGACACAGACAAAATTAAATAGTCTTTCATTGTTCTCTGCTGACCAAGAGACGCAAGGTGGTAGACAGAACCCTATACCCCAAATCCGACCTGGGGATTCCCAAATATGTACATAATGTAAATTGTCCAAATAAATATTGTTAATTGAATATCGTGAAATAAGCATACCAGGGGAATAGGAAATAAAGGCCGAAGGACTGGTCCCTGTGTAGATAGAGTAGGGAAAAGCAGAGTAGGAGGTAGAGACAATAGGGACTTGTACATACCAAACAAAAATAGTACAGGGCCCACAAGTGACCAAAACAACCCTCGTGGAAGGACCTTTTAACACGGTCCATGAATAATAGGATAGGAATAGCAGCAGGAATAGAAACGTGGACCAACAAAAGTCAAAACAATATGGCCAACTGAAACAGGGGCCATATTGAAGTAGAATAGAAAATAAACAAACAACAATAAACACACATCTTCAATAAAAATAATAGAATAAGGAGTAGCTGGATAGGTAGTCTGCCGGCGAATTATTATTTGTTTTTTCAAAACTAAGAAAGGATTTTTTTTCTTTTCTTTTTTGAAAAGTTTTGGTGTTTTTTTTTTTTAAATTTTAAAAAAATTTTATTTTTATTATTTTCTTTTGTTACCGACAAAGAACCATCGTGACAACCTCCACCAGGAGGTTGAAAGATATATATAGAATGTAACGTGCTAACTCTTGAATTGGGTATTCAGGGCATATTGTATTGAAGTGACGCACATAACAATATGGACATACAAATTCCATTAACAACTACAAGTGAAACAGGACTTAAGAATCCATTTATTTTATAAAAATCAAAACAGACACCTTTACTACAAACAAAGGGAATTTTTTAATAGTCTTTTATCCGAGAGGAGAAAACAGCCTGTGACACACATGAATCTAACGTGGGTCCTGAGACTGATTTTTTTTGGTTCACGCTTAAAATTCTGATTCACACGTCACATCTAGAGGAAAAGTGGACAATTTTTTTGTTTGTGCTCGGCTGCCATGACAATGTCACCATATCGGATTTTGTGTTTTGAAAATTAACTAATTTCAAAAGCCTAAGGTTCCTACATTATTGCATGCAATCATTTGAAATTTTTCACATGAATAACATAACTCTATATAAAAGAGGCTATGCATTTGTCTTTTGTTTATATGTCATACAATGTTTGTTATAAATTCATTTTTCTAAATCTTCCACCAAAAATTCAATTCTCCTTCAAAAATGTGAACGAAATTCAGAAATTTTATTAAACCACATGCAATGGAAAATATACATTTAGCATTTGAAGTCAACTGGTTGAGAAACAAAAAAGCGAAGAAAACATACACGTTGAGTATAAAGCAAACTGAATTTTCACGATCTTTCTATGCAGTCTCTTACTGGTGCTACGTTGATGCTACTTTGGAGAATAAAGCAGATGGTTCTGGCCCCACTGTTAATTTTCTGGTATCAGAAGAGATCAAAGTGTTTAAAAGTAGCAAAAATTCTAATTTTGATGGTTTGGGCCCAAAACCTCACTTGACATTTTCAGGACCCCCATCCCCACTTAACCCTACAGCCCGGTACAGCGGGCAGATTTTCCGGTGTCAAATTCCCCACAGCCTGGTAGACCGGGCTGATACATTTACCCCCGTCCTATGTGTCCGCTGGTCAGGGTGGCATAACAAAGTAGAATACTGGCACTGAAGGTAATAAAAACATTTGTATAATATCTCTTTCAACTGTCTTGGCCATATCTTCAATATTGTTTGTGTTATTGCCACTTGAATGAGGTAATACTGAAAATGTTGGCTTTCCGCCCAAGGGGCCAGGGACAGGGATTTTTCAGGTACTGGTCACCAGGTTCAAAGGGTTAACAGACATTTGAACTGAAAGTTAAAATGAAAGAAACGCTTTAAATAAAAGATCACAGAACTTTATAAAATATTCTCAATCTAGGCTAAACAGAAATCAGCATGACATATTACACGACCATTGTACTCATATGTACAGTGGAACCTGCGAGACGTCAACTCGCTTAAAGTCAATTCTCGATTAAAGCCAACCTGTTCTGATGGTCCCATCTTTTTTTCTTTATATTTCAATAGTTTTGTTTCTGATAATGTCAACGGCTTGAAAGGTGATTCCACTTAAAGTCAACTCCAACATGACCCATGCTGGCCAACTGACAGCTGTAAATTGTGAAGACAAAGAAAAAAAAAGTCAGAGAAAGAGAGAGAGAGAGAGCGAGCGGGCGGAGGGGGGGAGGGAAGGGCCTTGTTACGACACATTATAGTCTGTGGGCCTATTGTTGTTGTGCTGGCTTATTGAGAAGATGCTCGACCATTTTCACCCGTCTCGCATTGGCAGAGATACACAAACACACACCCACACAACAGTTCCATACTCAGCTCTCATCCCTCTCGTGTGCACTGGCAAGCCTGTGGACACACAACTGACCACTGACTGCCTTGGTTCACACACACTACTCTGAGTGGCACATAGTTCAACACTTGGCCTTTTTCGCTTGCCTCCCATTGCGTGAAAATATAGAAACACCTACCCACATTCCGCTCTTTTTGCCCAATTAGCACACATACACACACACACACAGAGCAGACAGACATTGCACCCGATCACATTCATTCTTACATTCTGCACTTGCCCCAACTAGTCAACCTATTAATAACTTTTGTCCTCAACTCTGTGTTCAGAATGTCTGAGAAAAAAGTATGTTCTCAATCTGGACACAAAGTTGACACTTCATAAAAATGTTGACTTGATTCAAGGCAAAATACTGCTACTACTAGCTTCGGGTTAAGAGGGGGAAGCTCTGCTCATTTTTTTTTTGTTTGTTTTAGAAATATATCTAACCCAAAAATTATACAACTCATATTTTAACACCCCCTCCCCCCCTTGCGTGCCTACCAGAGATAGGTGTCCCCTGAAAATGGATAATGTCAACCTTGCTTACAGTTTAAAGTCAACATTTTTCTTTGGTCCCAAGAGGTTGACTTTAAGCGGATTCCACTGTGGTCCTTCACTTGGTTGTGGCACAAATTCTTCACACAAAAATAATATTTGGTTATAATTTTAATTCTAAAGTAAACATTTCTGAGTCAAATAGTTTCTTCATCCAAAAAATTGGGCGCCTATGAGTTCTGAAACAACTTCTTCACTGTCAAGCAACAACCAGATTTTTTTTTTTTGATGCTTTTGGTGGAGATGATGGAGAACTTTCCTCACCGTCTTACCTAATACTTGTGGAGATTTAAAGAAGCCATTCTTTCCTGGTTATCCAGCTTGCAATGCTTTCCTTTTTTTCTTCTCTCTGTATCTTTCTGATGTCCATATATTTTGAGATGTGGCTCTGCAGTATCTTCATCAAACACTTTCTTTCTCAAATCTGAACAGTTCTGCTTCTTGATTCTCATTTCTTCTGAATTCAGCATTATTTGTGGACTTACTTAGATATTTCCTTTGTCTTTTTGCATTCTAATCTGGGAGGGAGAAAGAAAATATTTCTGAATAACACATAATGCAGAAAAAAAAGTTTTATGCTAGGCCAGTTTTGAAAGCAATTTCATTTTGGAAATATCTCTGAATTTGTTAACTTCATAAAATTTAAGGCTTTATCAACTCAGACAATATTTACTTATTGTGCTCCTAAGTACAACTTTGATATAAAACTATCTTCAAAACCTGTTCCACAATATTAGATGAATATAAGTCTTTTAATATAAGAATCCAAAGTGTTCTAGATCCAAGCTCACGTCATGAAAATTTTCTGTCTGTTGTTTTTTCATCTTTTTAATTCCATGAAAATGTGAGAAATGTCAGTAATAGACGGACCCACATTTGCCTCCATGACACACATAACATAACAATAAGACACATAACATAATAGTGACACACATGCCACATAAGGAAGTTCTCCAAAACTGAAACAGGCAGTGAACTCTGTTACTAGTGTTACAGTGTATTGTTGCTACATGAAGACTAAATTCATAAATACATATATATTTTATATATATATCTATGTATGTATATATATATATATTTATGTTGTGAAGAAGTAAGGAATGGTAAATTAAAAACAAACACTACACATAAGAGAAGTATTTTCTTACCTGTTCTCTTTTTTTTTTTTTCAGAGGGCTCCACATTCTGCTACTCTTGGTCACATATAGACTTATCTTTTAGAAGAAAAGGTCTCTCTGATAAAATTCCTGACCTCATTAGGTCTAACTACAGTGGGTTCCCCTAATTATATTGCTCAAGTCACTCACAACGGATCCGCCAACATTTGGCAGGTTGGTTGTTTACTCACGTGGACGGATTCGCCACCCCTTGGCGGACTGCCTTAGGTTTTTGCTTTCTCCCTACCCTGTCGAGAGTTGGCAGAACCATCGCTGGCGACAGTATAGCCATTTGTTTTATTTCGTGCAAAGTTTCACGGAGATCCAGGTTATACTTTTTGAGTTATGGCTGATACGGGGAAGTCACTCTGAGTGACCCAGGCAGTGCATTCAGAAACGATAACGAAAGCGCAATGCTGTGCCTTGGCTTCTAAAAAAACGAAGGCCCAGATTTGTTGATTGAAAGAAACGAAACAAAACAAAAAGCAACAAGAAATGTTTTGATTTTTTTAAAACACATTGTTATTTCATATCAACCAGGAGTCTCAAAATTTTCCGAAAAGTCAAAACATGGGTAATCTTTATCAAATCATAAACAAAAAAGTTTTCAACATACAGTATTTCTGTTTGTTTTATTGCATTGTGCTTTGTTTGAAGTGTATTGTGTCAAAAGAACATGGCAATTGAACAATTCTGAGCTGCTTGGTGATTTTTTAAAAACACCCTGAAAACACCAGTCTACAGTGTATGTAAAATTTCTGAAGGTCCAGTCTCCAGTGAATTAAGATCAGAGAGGTGACACATACATGTATAACACTCTAAAAGTCATAACATTGAGTTTCATCAATTTTATAAGAAAATAGAAAGTATTGCAAATAACATTGTTTTCTGACTATCTTTACATATATATATATTCTGTCATATTTAAGAATCAGAAGCTTTGATATTATAACTATATTCAGAGAATTTCCAAAAGCAAACTACAAGTTAAAAAAATGGATTCAGATTATGACACACATATTGCTGACTTTTTGCAGGTCTTAGAAATTTTATCTTGCAAGCAGCACTTAAACACTTTTTTCTCAGCAAAGCTTAACTATTACTTTAACATTTGAAGCTGGCAATGTATCCCAGATATTCATAATTCTAATTCTACATGCAACAGTTTGTTTGCAATTAGGGAAAAATAATGACACATGTAACATGGAAAGCACCATAATCGGTTTGACAAATGGTCTGGATTAATTTACATGAAGCATGATATAAATTATAGAATAGATTGAAATATAAAGAGATTCAGGACCAAGAGCTTTGTTCAAGGAATCAAGTGATTTTGCATTGTTTTTATGCATTAAAGTTATCTGAGCTCAACTGCTTTTGATATATGAATTTTTTCTGCTTGTCATTGCTAGCATCAATAATTAAATTTCTCAAATACCAGGCATTTCCTAAGGATAATATATTACGATATCGTTGCTGTTTGTTTTGCTACTTCATCCAGGAAAATAATTGGCTCACCTCGAGTACTTTTATTTTATCCTCCTGAGATTGAACAGTTGTACTGAAGCTTTCCCTGCTTGAATTTAGAACGTCAATCTAAGAATGATACATGTAGAAGAAAAAACAAAAAAAAATGTACTAATCAATATTTGATATTGAAAAGTAAATATAAAGAGCATTATATATTAAAAAAATAAAAAAAAAGCATTTCTCTGGGAAACCCATCAACTACACAATATTTAAAAACAATCAACAAAGCAAATAAGTTTTTGAATTGAGCACCAGCAAAAAGATGTTTTTTCTCACTCAGACAAACACAACACTCCCATAATAACATTTGAGATGTGGCTCACAGAACAGCATTACTTTAGAATAGATGCTAGTAGAATTCTGCCATCTGGGTTTGTTGCATCCTCACTTTCCATAGAGAATGATATCAACATCAGAATTAGAAAAAAACACAATGTTTAGCAAACTGACAAAAAGAGTGTTGTGCATTAATCAAGTACAGTCGAGTCCGCTTCAATCGAATTCGCCGGGACCAAACTAATGGGTTCCATTAAAGAGAGTTCGTCTTCCAGTTTTTAAGGGGGGTGGGTCCTGAAATCTGGATTTTGCTAAAAAAAATGCCATTTTGGGTTTTTGTTTTCTCTTACAAGCCCTGCCTTTTCTGCGTATAAAAATGGTATCAAAAAGTGGATATGTCCATTCTAACATGTTTGACCAATGGTGATTCAACATTAGGCCTAGTCTACTATCAACCAGGATTTTGGCTCCACCTGACTGCTACATGCAGTCACAGATCATCACTATTTACTGTTTGATTGTATGTAGGCAAAGAGTGCATAAAACACTTGATTATGACTTCATCTAGCAAAATCATGAACTCCAGTGCCATGGATGA
>JBCEWB010175727.1:0-10113 GCA_039654565.1 Peronia peronii
AAAAATGCGGGTTTTCGATCTTCGTGTCCTTCCATCCCCCGATGCAGGACCCGCGAGTCGATCCCGGCCCGTTTCCTTCGTGAGCAGACGCCATACCACAGAGCCACTGCGTCCCCGTGCACGACCATACAAACATACACTCGAATATATACTGAAACACGTAGATCCATTGCATGTGACGTCAAAGGGCGCAAGTTTGCCATAAAGTCAGGAAACTGGCAACGGCTGACGCGGAAGTAAACAAGCGCAGCGCAATGGATCTATACCGAACTATCCATACATAAACCAGTAACAACAATCCCACTTGCACTGAGATACATACATTCCGATTAATCTAACACAGCAGTGCTGGCCTAAAGGAAGCAGGGGAAAGGGATAAGTGGCTGAGTACACGTTCAATTCATTCGTGGTAAGTTCTTATCCCAGTCTGTCCTAACTGTGAAAAAATCTCGACTGTCTGTCAACTTTGCCGAAAGATAAAAACGGCAAAAGGATTGAGTGCTATCGCAAGGTATGCCCATCCACATTTTTTTTTTTTTTGAGGCGGCTTGTCTGCAAAAAGTAATAGGCCGTGGTTTCCAAGAACAAGATTGTCTGTGAATGTTGGATGATGTTAAATATTTCTTTTTCAAAGTTAAAATATCAAAGCTCGCGGGGAGTTGAGGGGGGGGGGGGGGTCTTGATCTGTCATCTGAAAGAAAAAAAAACAAAAGCGCTTTTCAGATTTCGTGACAGTCTTGCATTTCTTTCTTCCCAAACGCCAGTTGTCGCTCAGGGCAAGATCCAACATTTGCCCGACTCTGGGCGTCACTGAATACCTGCGAGTGGCTCCGAGCGTGCCGATGTCTGAAATAACCACGCTATACTCCATCAGGAGACAAAACTGCTCGACATTTACAGACTAATACATTTTATTTCCGTTTCTGTCCTTTGCGAGAAACCGTCTATCTGCGGCTGGTATTTGCACTCGCTCACACCGTTTGACCACGAGAATTCTCATTTCCTTCTTCCACACCAACTCTGCTTTTTGTCCAGACGTTCTCGAAAATGCCTCAGTAAAAACTCGACATCGCAATGTTATCAAAATCTTAATATTTATCAAAACAATGTCAACGGTGTGAAATTACTTCGTAACGTTATCGAATAATTTATCTTACTATTTATCACAATAATGTTTATGGTCTGCATAACTCGAGGAAATTATTCCTGGTAATATTATTTCACTATTGTATGTGACACCTCGGAAAGCGAGGGGCACTCGAGAGAAGCTCAACCATTGCAAGAGTGCTCGTCGTCTGTCTGTTACCGCATTGTCATTCTGACTTGCTCCAGTGCCTAGACAATGTCGTAACTGGAGAAAAAACAGAACCCGTGTCTCCTGCAGCAGTGGTCAGTAGCGCTTGACCAGCTGTGTTGACCAAGCAAACAGTGCCCGCAGAGCCCTGCATGCAGTGGTCACTCTTGCTCCCTTACAGAAATAGCTCTTAGGTTGGTCTCGGTTTGAAAAGATCGTTTTAACCAACACTGTCAATATTCGTGGACTTTGTCACAGAAATGAAAAGCCACAACTACATTATATAGAAAGAAAATACGTAGAAAACTGTGGCGATTGAGTTACAACAATTTTGTGGACTACAAGACAGCATCAACATCAGAAAGAATACATGTCATTCACTAAGAACTGCGAATGTGTATATGTACTGTAACGATCCAACGCTTAGTGGCAGTGCACCATAATGATGACGATGACGGGGTCACAGCTAGCTGCATGAGGAAAGGCATTAGGGTAACAGCTGGTGAAATCAAGATACTGTAATAAAATACTTCTCATCTAAATCATCATGTATATTAACCGCTGCCCTCTGTGACAGTCTTCCATATCGTATCGTCTTTTTCTCCATAATTAACGGGTCTGTACCAGAAGCTAAAAATTACATTCATGCTAAGGTTGTAGAGCTGAGCAGCACATGAGTATGACTCATATATCAAGGCAGTCACTGACAAGATCGTCTCTGCACGTAATAATATGTTATTTACTATTCCTTTTTTCAATTTTCCGATTCCGTCTAGCTCCGAATTTATCTCCATGTACATCCTAAATGAAAGACTGCAGCTCAGGTGTAATAAAAAGTATAAATATATAGAACAGAAACAACAAATACAGTGACAGATAGACAGACAGACAAACGAACAGACAGGCAGACAGATAGACAGACAGAAACTGACAGACTGACAGACACAGAAAACGGACAGACAGACAGACAGACAGACAGACCGTTTCCAAAAACGAACATAAACGTCATCAAGAAAGTCTGTTACATTCCATATGATGGCGCCATGACATAGCTTTTCTTCGATCTCGACAGATCCAAGGCCACTGAGGCCACCCGGGTGACCAGAACTGCTACCGCAGCAACATTCACCTTTCCTGTCGACAGTTAAGACCTCGTTAAGTTCAAGTTCGGACCACCTCGGCACGTTCAGGGCTTTGTCTCCAAAATCGTAAACCTTGGGCAGTCACAGCCATACGGCGGCTCACCCTCATCTACATTTTTATTTACACCCTGACGGGAAGCCGCCAATCCAGGCCGGGCTGTAAACGTCACTTCCGGCCGCCAAGGGGGCTGTTCCAATAGCTTTCACTACCCCCTCCGCTGACAATTACCGTAACAACTAAGTATCTCTGAAACAACACGGGTGAGTCTCGTTGTCCCTGCCCTGTCGCTAAATATGACAAGGATGCTTAAACTAGGAGGGGGGGGGGAGGGCCTCACCGAGAAAGAGAAAGAGAGAGAGAGAAATACAGGAGCGGAATTATTGAGATGGCAAACGGAATAACCTGAAGGAACTGCTATGGTGCACTTTTGACTACATGTTTCCTTCTTAGAAATTTCTGTCTCAATTTCTGTCTTTGCGATCTGTCTTCAACGGAAAATGAACAAAATGAACTTTTCAAGGAATAAAATGATGCAATACGTTGTCTGTTCATTTTTGGAAAGTTATACAGATGATCTGAAGAGACGGGAGAAGGGCGGAGGGGGGGGGGGGGGGGGACAAGGGCGATGAAAAGAGCAGGAATTACAAAAAGGAGGTAAAGGTGGGGAGAATGTTAACGCCCTCTTTTTATTCCTCTCTCTCTCTCTCTCTGTCTTTCCTTCTGTTTCATTAACATCCATAGCCCTCTTTCATATTCCATCCCTGTATATCTTCCTTCCTTATTCTATCATTACATTCTCTCTCTCTCTCGCTCTCTCTCTCTCTTTCTCCTCTCTCTGCTATCTCTCGGCTTCCTCTTTGATCCTCCCTTTCTGTTTCTCTCCACACATACGCAAACACACACACACACACACAGACACTACCAAACAGACAGGTAGATTCGTGACCCGTGCTGGGCGGTGGACAAAAATCCGACGCTAATCTGAGGACTTATCCCGGGCAGTACTTGCACTGCAGGTGCCGCTGTGTATACAATGACCACACACTGGACCATACAGTGACCACTATAGCAGCCTTGGCCCCTTGTCTCACTGACCCTGAACTGACCCTTCCTTTGTCCTCCCCCACCCCCCCCCCCCCCCCCCAGGCATGGCACCTTCCTCATTCTCCCTAAATCAACAACGACACCGCCCCCCTTGGATGTTGGCGTAGATAGAGTGCCTAGCGTTTCTGAAATTGGCATCGGGAGAGCTACTTACCCAAGCAAAAGGAGTCAGCCAGCTCACTACAAGTACTTCTCCATGAACTGATCGATTCTCGTTGCAGAAGGAATCGAAGCTATCATGAAAGACATCAGCCAGCGTATGCCTTGGTTGGTCCAACTAACTGCCTGGCATTTACCATGCAAGACCACTTTACTTCCTCTTTTAACCATTTATTTCTTTCCCAAGAATCCCATATATGTATTCATTGTCAACTCTTCCACATTAACCCTCCCATTCCCCAGAGGATCCAATATGTTCCTTCTGTTGCCGTTTGTTCAGTCTTCAAATTTAACTCTTCCACTTTCAAAAATGCTATGAATCCATTCCGTTCTCCATTCTTCCAGTGTAATCACTCCATTTCCAGGAATCTTTTTCATCATTGCATTAAATTTGATGTTTCCCAAAGGTCAAAACCGGTGACCTTTATCAGCTTCGGGCACAAAACATTCTTAAAATTATCGCGGTGCTGAATTTTTACGCAACAATAGTTGCAAATGGCCTGGTCTAAAAAAGCCTGAAATCTACGAGTTTTGGTAGATGTAACTTTTGATAGATTAAGGGTTAGCTGATGGTCTACTTTTTCAGTGAACCATCGGTCGTATTCGGGTCAATCTGCCCCGGGAAGGTTGCTGGGCGTACAGTCACTGTAATGATAAGACCTAGGCTGCTTAAGTAAGAGTTGACACATGCAATCCGGGGTCTTATCGGCCCTGGTTCTGGTTATATCATCCCTGTCCGTGCACAGAGTTGACAGAACAGACCTTCAGCCCGAGACCTACTGATACAGCAGCGCTGATGGACAAATTATGGCCGAGTGTGGTCTGAGGGACAAAACTCAGTGATAGCGTGAACCTTACAGATAGACCGAAAGTCAGAGAGTGGCCAATATAATGCTTAATCTCAAAAAATCAAGAAAACAACTACACCGCTGAGTTGTTCTATTTTCAATGTGCAAAAGATTATTATATTAACTGTTTTGGGTTTATTTACTTGTTTGTTCAGCTGTTTTTTTTTAGTTTGCTATGGTTTCATTGTAAGTATAATACAAAAAATAAAAATAAAACATTACAAAAGACAAATAATTAATTAATTAATTAATTAATTAAAACAGAAACAGAAACAAAAGACAACATTACTACCGAGGACCACTATACTGTATGATGGTTCTGTGGGACCTGCTCGTTTGTAACGTTGCATCATCATCGAGCATTACCTATTATTTCTTCGACACGGGCAGTAATGTCATTTCAGAAATCCTGACACTAGGCAGTTTCCCTGGACACTTTAGTCTTGATCAGTCATGTCCTGTTGACGTCATCAAGTGACACCTTTCTGTCCGGACAGAATGACCAGTGACCCAAATAAAATTTATTATTTTTTTGTTGCTGTGGACAGGAGGTATATAAAAAGAAAAGGTCACTTCCCATTTAAAACAAGCAAAAAAAAAAAAAAAAAGAAAAGAAAATAGTTATATCACGGTAACGATGAAACATGTTCATTTCATTTGAACTTTATACAATTTTTCTGTTCAGCACATATCAAACAGAAAGAGAAAAAAAAAGTTACTGTTTTGTTTTTTACACTGTTATTTTATTCTTCATGTGCCTAATCAGGGGAAGCAATTTGGCTGACTGACAAACTCTCATTAGGGATGACACTTCGCCGATAAGGATATAATCCGTATACCATGACCTTTGACCTGAGCCGGCGACCTTGGTTGAACGGCCATGCCAGGATCAGCTCCTTAAGTCAGTGAGGAATTAAAAATGGGGATCACGGGCAGACAACTCTCGCCTACTGTGAGAAAACGCCCTTGGACTTGAAAACTCTTGTTTCCGATCAGATCGCCATTTTGTTTTGGGGATCTCTCGCTTAATACACAGAGAACAGACCCCCCCCCCCTTTTTTTTTTTTCAAATGTAATGAATTGATGCAAATCTGCAACATGTTTACTTGTATCCGTCTGTTTGTTAGTTTTGCTGTACAGTCTTGATTATCCAAATTGATATACACATTTTGACATTCCTTTTATAACCGGTAAACGCGTCGCCCATACGATATTATACTTTGTTTATACGTTGATCAATCTTTTTGACATATAAACGTATCCCACCGTGTTAGGCACAATATAGCCGTGCTGATGTGCCATTAAGTCCCAACACAAACAAACAACAATAGATTTTCGTTAGATATTGTGGAATGTTTGATTTGACAAGTTGGGGAAAATAATTTAACTGTGACAAAAGAGACGGTTTTGTCACAGTAGGAAAGAACTAAGGTGTCACTCAAGGCTGATGACCAGGATTACTAGTCACCATCACTGGGCGGTCCCATCATTGGGATGTCCTTAGCCCGGTTAGTACTGACCACATGGGATTAGGGTGCCAAATTCCTCTAATTTTTTTTTTTTTTAGGCTGACCCGGAAAGGTGATGGAAAAGACAAAACGGTTAAGAGATGCCAAGGCTTAATCAGAGATTAGTATTAGATATCAGGGAGAAAAATGGCCTTAAAAAAAGGCTCTGTTGGGCGGGCGAAATGTAGGGGAGAGGGTAGCGCATTACGGAATAGAAGGCTGACGACCTCAGAGAATGTGTCAATAAAATTTCATATGGAGAAGAAGTGTTCATAAATGTACTTTTTTGACGTTAGGATATGGAAAGACTAAAAGGCTAAGAGATGCCACGGCCGAATCAGAGATTAGTATAAGACATCAGGAAGAAAATGGCCTTAAAAAAGGCCCTGTTAGGCAGGCGAAAGGTTGGGTAGGAGAGAGAGGTAAGGCATTTAGAGAATGAAGAAAAGAAGGCTGGCGACCTCAGAGAATTTGTCAATAAAATTTCAGAGTATGGAGAAATAATCTGCAATAAATGTACTTGACGTTAGGATATGGAAAGACAAAAAGGTTAAGAGATGCCACGGTCTTAATCACAGATTAGTATAAGACATCAGGGAGAAAAATGGCCTTAAAAATTTGGCCCTGTCAGGCAGAGGAAAGGTGAGAGTGAAGGTAGGCATATAGAGAATGAAAAAAATGTTGACGACCTCAGAGAATTTGTCAATAAATGTTCGAGTATAGGGAAGAAATTTCTAACACATGTACTTGACGTTTTGATGTGATAGCTCAAGCTGTCGTCCATAAAAGAAGTAAACAACAAACAAAAGCAGCCATAAATTATGTGTAATCTCCTATTATTTCGTCTGTCTATCGCCCGGTGTTTCTATTGTAGAAAAAAAAAACAGCTAGTTTTCCATTTCAGTTCTTCAGTTTGGGTATCGTATTGTAATAAAAGATGAGGTCAGGTCTTGTGAATACAAGATTCTCTCTCATTCTCTACTTTTTCCCCATGAGAGTATATAGGTATGTGTGAAGGAGAGAGAGAGAGCAGACAGGCAGACGAGCAAGTGGACACAGACATAGACAAGCTGATAGGCAGGCGGGTAGGCAGGTATGCAAGCAGACAGACAGACTGACAGACAGACAGACAGACAGACAAGCATAAATCTTCCTGTGGGATACTGAAGTAAAAGAGACATCACTAAGAAAACATGAATCTGTATTTGTTCAATCACAACAATGGCCATGATTTAATTACAGAAACTTAATAAGTTCATCGAAAAATACAAATTCCCCTGGAAAATTACTCAAATCAGTTGCTGTCTAGCAGAGATTCGCTGTCCTCACGCTACATGCGCTTTTAACGACACTTACAGACTATACGGAATTTCATTACTAGATCTACTTTTCCACAAACAAACAATTCTCAGAACCAATTAAGCTAGAAATGCAGATTTCTGTGACGAAGGAAAGAGAGCTATGCGCGCCAAAATAAACAGCAAAGGAAGACAGTGACGGATCTAGAGTTTCGGTACTTCCGTTCCACAAAGAAAATATTCCAAGTCTAGAACCAGCCAGTTTTGAAGTCACTGACTCTTCTGACTCCTTTGTAACGGGTCAAAGCACGCGATTCATAGCCTAAGTCAGCCATGGCGCTAAATAGGCCAATAATAAGTCTGGCACCCCATTATCTTTGCCCAGGTGTTGCGGTTTTGAGAACCGGTTGGAATAGTAATAACAGTTAACAGTTAGTCACAGACGGTCTGGGCCCAGTACCTGAACAGGAAGGAGGCAATTTTACTCACTCGCTCGCACAGATAGAGGCGCTCGTTGGCATGTGTGATTGTGGTTGAGGTGGTGGTGGTGAAGTGTGAGTGCATAGTGGCGTCATCTGGCGCAGCAACGTGAATGGTTTGGTATTGATTTTGTATGTGTGCACTAAAAAAAACTATCAGGTGTGTTGTATGATCAACCGCCTGTAATCTATCTATCTATCTATCTATCTATCTATCTATCTATCTATCTATCTATCTATCTATCTATCTATCTATCTATCGTATGTCTGTGTGTGCCTGTCCGTCGGTCCGTCTCCTCTTCCGTCTGCCGTAGACCCCTACGTGATCGACAGACAGACAGAGTCAACTGTTCACTCTGGGCAAGATTTTTTTTATAAGATAATTCTATTTTCCTGTGTGGCTAATAATTCACAAAAGTCTTGTTGGTACCAGATCTGATTGCTGTATGCCGTTAACACTACAGGAAGATAGACACCTAGCCATGGCAACCCAAAGTACCTTCTAGAGAGGAACAGCTAGCTCTTCCCTAGAGAATACACCAGTCCAGAGAAATCTCTTTAGTGAGGAATGCACCTCGGATACCAACAGCTGTGTGTACTTTATTCCTCCCCCCTCCTCCCCCCTCTCCCATCCCTTGACCTTTCACCTAGCAGTATCCAGCACCCCGGTCCGGCATTGACATTTGGGCCATCCTCAGATCGCTGCCTGACCGACACACAGATGGGCAGACACACAGACAGACGAACAGACAGACACAGCCAATTGTTCTCGATTCCCGGGACTGTGGTGAGAGTTAAGCTTGGACTCAAGCGTTCTGTGGAATGCCGGGGAGAGCCAGCGCTCTCCAGCCAACGATGCTACCGCTGTCCCTTGCACCAGATCAACTCTAAACGCATTTGACGAAATACTTTCTTTTCCCAAGTCTTTTGTTTAACCACAGTTTCATAACTTCTTCACATTATTCAAATCTAACTCTCCACAATATCAAACGGCAACCACTTCCTTCTCTCAAAATCGCATTTTATTCACTATTTGTTGAAAGAGACAGACATGGAGACTGCAAAACAAAACCACAATTTTCGAGAAACGGAGGTTTTCAGGAGAAGACGTTTTCACCGAAGTATATTACTAGACTACTATCACAAGGGGCTTTGTGCTGTGCGGCAGATACTGTAATTGGGTAATACCTCTGCAAAAAAAGACCCCCCGACGGTACAATCAGTGACAGTTGGAACATACGATACCCTTGAGAGATTTCGAAATAAATCAAGCCCAGGAATTTGGACCCCCATCGTTAAAAGATTTCTATTTACTGAACATTTGTCGTGGCTGGGAACTGCACAATGGCTTGGTAGCCGTTAACAGCGGTGACAGTGGGATGCCTCAATAGGACGCTAGACTAGGGAATTAGCCATGGTTCAAAGGGAATTATGTCCGATCTTTTCAACCTACAGTTGTCCGAGTCTGAATAAAAGTGTCCGCGCCGGGGACAGAGGGGTGGTCATCCCTTCAATGCCGGGTCAGCGTGTCCGAAATGTGAGACGGGCACTAAGTCTATATAGAGTGTGCAATTCGCCAACTGAATGCTTAGACCGTCGGTCAGCGGGAGGAAGATACTGGACACGAAATGTGGTCAGATGTGACAAATTTTAATGGACTTGGGTCACCCGATCTCAGGATGATTCAATAAGACGAGTCTAGTCTGAGAGACAACGTCAGGTTTCACTGCAATTGGTAGAGGTTGAGTAACTGGACAATTGGCTGTTACAAAGGCTGTGTCGTCCGATACAGGACACCTTACATCCCGACCCACCAAGGGAATCTCCAGTCTGAGAAAATGGTCAATGGTAATAATGTGCTTTGCCAAAAAAGCATTTTTCATCACAGTTTAATTACACATCCATCTGTTCAAATATACACTCTAGCAGGAAATTACCCGTCTTATATCGACCTTTGGTCTAAACTGTCATTGCTTGACCATGGTTAAATATTGTCACAGAAACACGCATTCTCCAGTTCTTTCTCACGGACACTTTCAGAGTTAAACATAGTAACTTAGGTTCTTTCCGTCCGCTTTTTCTTCCTCCTCTCCCCCGTTTCCCATTCTCTTTGAATGAAAAGAATTTACAGGGATGGGATCGTTGCTCTCATGACGAAACTCAACAACAAACGACCTAAGAGGGAGGAAAAACATAATTTATAACAACACCAACAACGCCTGGCGCCTGGAAGGCTGGAATGTCTGGTATGCTCTCCATCACTCATCCCCCCCCCCCTCT